>CAIGRF010329760.1:37093-65005 GCA_903798235.1 Fraxinus ornus | reverse complement strand
TCTCTCTCTCTCTCTCTCTCTCGGATACAAACAATTATATGCTAGGATAGAACCAGCTAGCATAATTTCTACCTTTAATACCAAACTCTTGCCATGGACATTGAAGCCCCCCCTTTTTTTTTTTTTTAACTCAAATCAAAAGTAGTAAAATAAGAACTTTCTTCTTAAGATTGCTTTATGAAATATTCCACAAAACTTTTCAAATGCAGCTGTTTAGATGATGACTTTTTATAAAGGTCACCGACCTTGAAATAAAAAATAGGAATTTTATATGAAAACGTATTAGTATAATATGATTACTAGAAAGTGAGATATAAAACTTCTTAAAAATTTAAACAAAAAATTAATTTTAAAGTGAATTGGAGATTATTATTATTATGTAATGTAATGTATAAAATTTTGTTTTTCTATGTTTTGTTAAGGAGTGATTCTCTTCGTCGTTAGTCTTCCTTTGTGACATGCAAGTGTTGGTTTGTGATTTGATGTATAAGTCAAGAAAAAACTATCATGTTAATGCATCAAATAACGAACCGCCACTTGTATGTCACGTAGAAAAACTATCGATAATCTTTTCTGCAAATATTATTACTCTTTAAAATCTGCATTTAGTGAGACAGATTGTCTGAAATTGGTCAAGATATCGTTTGATTATCCTGCCATTTTTTTTCCTTTATTTAGATTTTTTTTGCTATTTCTTTTTATGTTATGAGGATCAAAATTAGGGTGGAATTCCGGAATGATTTTATGTTATCTCGTTCAATTCCCAATCACATTTATACTCTACAAACATGAACAATGTTCTCTTATGGAAAATAAAATGGAGAATGCATAAAAATATTCCTTGTAAAATATTTTAGTATCAAATTTTAATTTGTCTAGGCATTATCCATAAAAATAACGTTGTATTATTATTCATGAAATTCTTAACTTTAGTAATTTTCTTTTAATTTTTTTTGTGGACACGTCAACATATAGAGTGTTTGTTTGGAGGCGGTTATCTGAAGTGAAAAATGATTTGCTTGAAGAATGTGGTTAAAAGGGAAAAAAGTTGTGAGTCTATGTGTAGAATTATTTTATTGAAAGAGTGTGATTAAAATAAATTTGATAAAAATTGATTTTCAAATTAAGTTGTGCCAAACAAGCCTATAGTTAACTACCCACTAGACAAGATTTTCATAAAATCTCCAAATTTTGTAAAAATAATGAAATCAAAATTCGGCCTTCGGCTTGCTCCACCCAACATGAGTTATGTTATGTCCAATCTTTCATTGATCAACTCAACCTAACCTGGCCAAAAAGTTAGGACCATACATCAAATACAGTCGATCCATTATAGACTATACCAACATCTACGTATATTCGTACATAAATAATTTGAATATTCAACAAAACAAATATTTTTTATCGTTGGATGGACCATTAATCACATCGACATGGAAACATGAAAATGTATATGTTTTAATTTATGTAATAACCCCAATTTGTTATCTTTACATGAATTAAATTAATAAAACTTGAAGTGACCATATCTAACTCTCCATTGAAAAATTGGCCATCAAAGAAAAAAATGAATATTTATTATTATTCCGACAAAGACCATAATATGAAAATTGTGAAAAATGATATGATCAAAGAGGTACCGAATATTTATATTAGTTGTAGAAGAAAAATAGAAAACCAATACCTATTTCAACGGAGAAGGGAATTATCCAACTTACCCAAAGAGTAGGTGCACAATGAATTAAAATCCTTTTATTTCACCAGAATTTTGGATTTGTCAAGGCTGTTTTGGAAATTGTATCTTGTTTGGTTGCGCTTTTAGACCTTTTAAGTATATTAAAATTAAAATTAAAGTCAAGTACAAATTGACTTTGACATCGAATTCATTTAAGCATCAAGTACATACATTTTTAACAGGATTTGTACAGGGTACTGTCGTGGCAGCACCCTATGACCTTTTTTTTTTCCCAATGCGAACCTGCCAAGTGTTTTTCCTTTCAAATTTCTGTTAAAAATGCCTGTACTTATAGAGTTATAGCATTGTTCCAATGAATTATATCGTAGACCCGCCTCGTTTTTATTTCATAACTTGCAAATTAAGAAGACAACCCATTTTTTATCTAAGAAACGACATAATTGAAGGTGGACATTATGTTTGAAATAATATTATTTATCGTTATGATGATGGAATATCGGTAATGTGCAAGTTTATGTGAAATAATGTGATTGTGTAGTTCAGTTTTTATGAAAAAGAAGACGAGAAGAGAGAGAGAGAAATGTGAGGGATAATGAATTGTCATTTCACTGATCTTCCAACATCATGATAATAAATAATATTATTTGTTTGTTTGCCTTTACGATGAACACTCGTATATAACATAAATGTGAAAACAATTGCTTATTTGAACCCAATTTTATTGATATAATGTATTTTGAAATAGTAGATTGATGGAGAATGCATAGTTAATTATGAGTAATGTTAATTGTCATTTCATTGTCAGTTTATTATTTGATGCAATAAAATTATATGAAACTAAGCCCTTGTTTGGCACATATTAAAATTTTCATTTTCATTCTTCTACTCATTTTCAATTACATATTCTTCCATAAAATAATATTTTCCATCACATCAATAATTTTTCGACCATACATTCTCCATCAATCTACTATTTCAAAATACATTCTTTCAAAATAATGTGGCACAAACATATCCTAATGTCTCAAATAACAAAATTATCATATAAGATGACTACTGATTACGAATACCATTATTTTTTAATTATAGGATTGCATATAGAAAATTATATAATTAGTTATAAATACTATTCAATAACAGCATAATAACCACAATATATATGGTAGATGGTGGAATAATTGATTCCAAAAATAAATCATTATAATTGAACTTTTTTCTCTTTCAAGTGGATACCGTCGCAAGTGCCGAATTCCACCATATAAACAAATATAAAAATGCGATTATTGAAAAGCGCATAACGAATAACCAAAGAGTAGAAGGGGACTGTGATTTTCCTCGTCTTCCCCGTCTCTCCCACAATTCCGGGCGATCAAATTCTACATTCATGGCGACCCCAACTAGACAAAATTTTCCTAACAATCAAATCTCAATTTCTTCAGTAAAATCCACTCTCAAAGTCTACTCCGTGCCTCTTCTTCTCCTTTCTCTCTCAATTTTCTTCCAGCTAATCGTCGTTCCCCGTAACTTCCCTACATCTCACTACGATGGTGCGTATTACACTCCGTCATCCCTCTTTCCCCGTGATTTTCACCTCTAATGTGCTTATTATTTGTTGAAATAAAGTGGGTTTCTTTATAGATTATATAATTTTGATTACTTTGCAGTTTTGGGTATCCAGAAGTATAGCTCCATTGAAGAGGTGAATCGGGCCTATGAGAAGATTACCTCCAAGTGGTAAAGTTCATTTTTATAATTGTATATTATCTTGTAAAAGTGTGATTACTCTTATGGAGAAATAAGGAGATGTTTTTTTGTTACTCGAGTTGTGAAGCACGTTATTGTGTTTATCGTCTTAAAACTTTTTCTTATCTTATTTGCATGATCCATAAGTAAATTGAATAACAAAATTTGTGTGTGTCCTGTATTATTGTGTTAGAGAGTGGAATGCAGTGTTTACATTAAGTTATGAATAAATGAACTTGCTTTCTCCATTTTTTTTCCGGAGTTAGTAAAATAGGCTATAAATGTAGTGGGGAATTGAGTCAGACAGCAGAAAAGCATTCGTGTATTGGACTCTGATTTTGAACTCTTTCGTTCGGGTTCATAAAGTAGACTATAAATGTCGTCGGGAATTAAATCAAACACCAAAGAAGCTTCACATGATCGACCCTGATATTGGATTGGACCCTTTCTTCCAGGTTCTTAATTAGGCATAAATTTAGTTGGAAATTGATTTGGATAATGAAAAAGAATTCGCACGACAGACCCTGATTTTAGCCCCCAATATATAAAGATATACATAAAAAGAATAAAAATGGCAGGATACTCAAACTCATATCTTCAGCAATGTCAGGATAATGAAACTCAATAACTGCAGATTAAAAACAGTGGAAAATTAAACAAAAACTGAAAGAAATTATAAGAAAATTATATAAGAAGATCTTCAATTCTCTGATAAAACTTGGAAATCATAGGCACACACACATACTTTCATATTGCAGTTATAGCGAATTAGGGATATCCAATTCTTTTCTTTGTATATCAGTAACTCCAATTGCAGTCCAGATTCTGAGATCCAATTGGGGTTGACGGAGACTGTTTCTCTTCCAATGAATTCCTTCCCCATCACATGATTTGAGACAACTGAGGAGTTTTAGTGTTCATTTCAGTGCTTAACCCGAGTCTTGAAAACAGACGACATTTCCTTGTTTTCTCTCAAGTTCTGATTCACATTTTGGCCATAATTCCAAGAAAAGTCGTAAATTGAGGAATTTTACAATGAAGATAAATCCGGGAACTGAAATCCCCCTGAAATTGGATAATATTGTCTCCAGGGAATCACGCTAGTAATGGAAGTTGTAGGAATAGTTCAATAGGATTTGAAGTTGAAGTGAAAATGGAATTGTTGAAACAAGTACTCAGGTTTTTCTTGGCTCTTTTGAGCCACATGTTTTTTATGTTCAACTTTGCAATGGAATTCATACGAAGAAATACTGAGCAGTTTTTGTTACTCGAGTATAAATTTTGCTTATTTCTTATTACACTTCTAAACAAATTGAATAAAGTAATTTTGTGTTAATGAATAAATGCACTTGTCGAAGTTAAAGTTTCAATTTCATTGATCTTAGTAAAAATTGGATAACTATAGACATATAGGATATTTGTTTGTTGATGTGGGACTTGGGTGGAGCTAGTTGAAGGCGCACCACGAAAGAATTCTCTTGGGAAGATGTTTCCAAGTAGAGGTGTGGCGTTGAAGTTTATCTTTTGCTATTCTTCATAGGCAAACCTTTATGTATTTGTTTCTCTCTGCTTAGTTTCATGTGACTTCCCTTTATTACCCTTTATATTGTATTCACATGGGGAGCACATGTCAACTTAACGAATTTTTTGGACGGAAATCATAAGTAGGGACAATTGTGCCTAAAAATAGAAGGTTGGGGGTCAAATGCCCAGAGACAAAGGGTGGGGATAGAATTGAAAAAGGGGTAAAGGTTGGAGATAGCAAATGTAATTTTGCCCTTTCTTATTCTCATGATTGCCACATCTGTTTAACATCTTTTACTTACACTATAACATGTCTGATTGGCAATCGTGCACGTAATTGCAATCAACATTTGTAGCAATATGATCTCCTTGTGTAAGCTTATCAAACGTCAAGCAATATACGAAATTGAATAAACCAGAGACAAGATGTTCTGCCAAATTTGTAGATAGTTGCTTTCTGATATTTTATGCAGCACATTCTTTTCCCATACCATAGGTTGCTTACAACTAACTTTACCATCGTTCAGGGATTCAAATGTTGAAATTCCTCCTTCTGTTGATCTTATCGAGGTTTGTAATATATATTTGTTTCTATTTCTATGCAACATTTTTTTTTTATTGATATGAATCGAGTTCATCTGTGTTATTTAATTACATTTTGGAAACTTTTCATCAACAATTTATCTGTTTGAAAGTCGGTTGGGATCTTTCCTTTAAAAATTAGAGTCAGAAATACCAAGCTCTGTTATTGAGTGTCCTATTTGACATTTTTCTCCCAAATAATCAAGTCATACTGATGTAAGCAAAAGCACAGAAACAATGAAAACATGACAAGCACCTTGACACGATCGACCTTTTAGTTACTGTTTAATCGTAGAATGCCAGAAAATTGGGTATTGATGACTCATTGATTCACACACAATTGCCGAGAATTTGGACTGATTGATTTGAAATATCAAATATCGAGAATTGAAGAGATTGAAGAACTTTAAAGTCTTATAAAGTCTATAATTTGTATTGGAATAGCAACTTCTCTACAATACATCCTCTTGATTTGCTTTTATAAGAAAAATATTAATGAAACTTCCTAACATAGTCAAACATAACTCCTAATCAAAAGCATAATAAAACATAACTCTTAATCACCCATAGAGTCTAATTG
Source organism: Fraxinus ornus (assembly GCA_903798235.1). NCBI lineage: Eukaryota > Viridiplantae > Streptophyta > Magnoliopsida > Lamiales > Oleaceae > Fraxinus > Fraxinus ornus. Next base: position 58,880 of record CAIGRF010329760.1, on the reverse strand, counting down.
ATAAAATAATGTAACTCCTAATCATATTAAAACACAACATACTTATTAAAATAAACCAATTAAAACATGTCTTAATTGCATCACATGCTAATGGTGAAGTCTGATTTGGATTGGTACTTCTCTGTTTTTTTATCTTGTTCTATCATTATCCATTTCCGTTACAAGGATTATATCACTAGTTGAGTAATTGGCAGAACAACTTCCACGTATTTCTTTTATATGACTAACCGCTTTTGCCATTTTGTTCTAAGCGCCACCAACTTGTTTGTGGAGGAAATTGTAGAGTAGGGCATTATCAAGTTTTTGATAAAGTTCTTATAATTGGATTTAGAGATTTGAGTTAATGATTATAGGTTCAGTGGCTGAGCAACTGTCTTGACCTAAATGTTCAAATATGTAACCTAGGGGTGTTTTCCCACTGTTGGATAGTTTCTTAACCTGCTTAAGCGCAGTTCATTATATTTTTTCGAAAGTGTTCGTGGTCAAATTGGTGAATTCTTTTATTTGAATTTATGTTGCTCACTTTGCGAACTTACTTAGTGGTAGGAAGCTGCATTCATTTATGTCTGAGTTTCTTAACACCAAATGTGAACACAAGTCTACATGATATATTAGTGGTGTAACTGATGTTCAAATCTAAATGGCTGAGACAAATCATTGGAGACTGATACTCTGTCTAGATTTTTTGTTTGCAAGGATACCTTTTATTTGCTCCTCCTATTTAGGGGTGTCCAAAAGTCTCGAACCGGACCGAACCGAGCGGTTGTTCACAAGTTAAATACTCGAACGGGTACCCAAATCGAGAACCGATGGGTATGGGTCGGGTCTCGGGTCTAGACCAAGAACCGAAGAACCGAATGAGAACCGAAACTAAATAATTTTTTTATTTTATTTATTGAATTAATTAAATTATTTTATTTTTTTCTAAATAAATNCATTAATTTATAGGGGCCTTATAGGCCCCTCACATGGGGCCGGGCTCCACATGCACTAAAAAATTTTTTTTAATTGCGCGGGCCCCACCATGTGTGTTGTATGTAAAACTTCTGTACAAAAATTTATGTACCACAAGCATGATTCAAAATTTAATTATGGTACAGAACCGAACCGAACCGAATCGAAAGAAACCGAACCCGAACGGTTCCATAATTATATTTGGACTCGACGGGTCCATTTATTAAATACCCGAAAAGTTTGGAACCGAGCAGAACCGAATCGAACCGACCCACGGACAGCCCTACTCCTATTCACAATTGAATGCTCCCATTTAGTCATATGATTTTGGCAGTCTAACTAATGTATTTATTTATTTAATTTTTGTGGCATCAACTTGTATAGTGAGGAAGTTTCCAGCAAATACTTCTGCTTAAAAGCTTTTTTAAAACTAAAATCGCAAATATGTAGAAAAATCTGGCTAGCAAAGACTTTTTTTTGTCAAATAGGAATCTTCAATTGCAGAAAGTGGGAGTGTTTTACAAGCTTATTAATTAATTTATTTTTTTTGAACATTACAAAGTTAATTAATTGTTCCCCATATGCAAATAAATTTAAGGAAATATATAATTTTAATTTTATTATTCGAGTGATATAAATATATCATATATAGACTAATATTGTTCGTTTTTATGCTTTAACGATGCTTTCATATGTAGGATTCCTATAGCGACATTTCAAGCTTTTAACTTTAAATTATTGTTTAGTAAGAGGAGCCAAATACAATTGCAATATCCTTGCAGCACAAAAGGCTCAACCTTCCTGGTCTAGGATATTATTCCATGAGTTCATGCTGAACTGGTGGAAGGATGCTAACTGTCATTTTCAAGAAGCTATGGTAATTGTAAATGAGTAATACTACAAAAGGATCAAAGTTACTTCTTCTGCAGGCGATTTCCACTATGGAGAAGGAGAGATAGAGAGACGCGTTATTGAATACTTGCAGGCTGTAGCCCCATGTAAAAATAGAAATGCAACTAATATTTAGTGGCATTTTACCAAAATTCTCGTGGAATTTTTATTTTTAATAATAATAATAATAATACTACGAACTCAATTTTGTGTCTGGATCATATTTTGCTGAGTATCTGTCCACTTCCAATTCACGTGGAGGTTTTTGGAAAATAATAATGTAAAAAAGCTTATTGCAAATCCCAGTTTTCTGTGTTTGGGTTGGCCATTTGCTAAAGCTTGTTTGGCTGCTAAACAAACATGCATAATTTAATAACCTTACCCAATGGGGCCCAGATACAGAAACTTATCAATTTTTTGTGGATGTTCTTTCTTTAGGAGCTCGAGACTTGACCGAACAGGATACCCATTAATAGATACATCTAGGGGTGGACAAAATGACCAAACCAAACCAGACCAGACTAGACCAGACCAGACCAGACCAAATTAGAATCGAACCTAACCGAGCTGTTCGGTTCTACAAAAGAAAATAATGATTTTGGTTCTTAGAACCAAGAACCATTTGGCTCTGGTTCCAGAACCAAAACCAAGAAGCAAATTCAATTTTTATGACTACGTTTTGTTTGTTTGTTTGGACTTTTGTTGATGAATTTTATTACACAATATTTCATTTGATGTTGATTATTTGAATTTGAATTTACTGAATGTTTGGTGATAATTTTTTTGATTTAGGCATATATTACTAATTTATGGATATATGATAGATTTTAATTTGCATTTATCATTTGGAAATTTAAGTAATGGAACCATAATCAAATCAAACGCTTCATATCTTAAACAAAAACCATTGGTTCATGGTATGGTTCAATTTTGTTGGAACTAGAATCAAATGGAACCATGTCCACCCTTGGATACATCATCAGATAATATTTAACCACTGGTCTTGTTGAATATTAAGAGTGATTGTTTTTTGTGTAAGAGGAATTATATTCTTACTGGATTTCATATTCGTTGTGGTTGGATACTTGGTTTTGCAGGTCCGGTATGCTTTTGAGCTTCTTACGAATAAGCTGTGGAAGAGGGATTATGATATATTCAATATCGACGAGCAGTTTGTATGCTTTTTGGCTCTCATCCTTTTACTATGGATCTTTTTTGATAAATCCGTATCTTATCCGGCTCTCATAATCATTAATCATATGTTCGTACGCTGTTGATTTTTTGACTTTGCAGCATATGATTGAAAAGGTCAAGGCACAACATACAGGAGCACATATTTATGATATTGACCTTCCATTGATAAAAGCTGCTGCCTCTGGTATGCTAATATACTGTAGATTTTTTTGACTTTGCAGCATGTGATTGAGAAGGTCAAGGCACAGCATAACAGGGCAATATTTATGTTATTGACCTTCCGTTGATATAAGCTACTGCCTCTGGTTGTTGAAGACAATCTATATTAGATAACCTTTATGTTATTGACCTTCCGTTGATATAAGCTACTGCCTCTGGTTGTTGAAGACAATCTATATTAGATAACCTTTTTTCTTTGTTGGCACTCTGGTGCAGTCAGGAAATGATAGAACCACCATCATGACAACCAAGCATCAAACAAGGTTGAGAGTTTTAATTAATGAATAAGTAAAATAAAACAGCACTAAAATAGAATAGAACACTAGCAAGTTGAACTCTATCAGGCTTCCTCTCATGTGTCTGCTGGTGGCGGGTATGGTTGGAGTTCTAGTTGGGGCTAGCTGCATTAGTCACCCGAGGTTGAGACGATTCACCCTTGAATCGGCACGGACATCAACATCTGGATCATCCGCAACTCTTTGTAATCCATGATTTCTTCAGTTGCGCTCAGCCAATCCAACAATTCCTCCACATCCATACCACCATGAAATTCAGGAAGGTCAATTTTGAAGCCTGCTTCCAACTGGTGCCAATTAGGTTCCACGAAATGTTCATTCCTTCGCACCTCAACCATCTTCCACTAGCCTGTCTCTGCGCAAGGGCACAAACTACTTCCCGTTCGAACCCCTATCCTCATCAGATGGCCAATCTGACAGGCTTCCATGCCCGGATTCATCTCCAGGCATGGACCCACCGCCGCTGCCGTGGCGACGGGTAGCATCACTGTGTTGATTATGGCGGCCGCACATCATGTCCACCACACACCACGTGCGTCACGCATGTCTTGCAACTGCCAGTTCAAGTCCTGTTGCTGTAATGCACATATCTCCAATCTCCTGTGCGCTAGTGCTTCAATGGGCTGACAAATCAAAGCTAAATCGTCTCAACGTTACCATCATCTGCCACAGGCACCACAACCTCCTATACCACGGCGTCCTCGAACCATCTTCAAGAGTGTAGTCAAAGCTCTGTAATGCATGTATCTCCTACCTGCACGCTAGGGCTTCAATGGAGTGACAAATCAAAGCTAATTCATCTTACCGTTACCATCTTCTGCCACGAGCACCTGGACCTCCTATAGCACGGCGTCCTTGAACCATCTTTAAGAGTGTAGTCAAAGCTTTGATACAAACTGGCGCTGTCAGGGACTCAGGAATGATAGAACCACAATCATGATGACCAAGCATCAAACAAGGTTGAATTTAGGAGAGAAAACTCTTTATGCGGAATCTTTATTAAAACAAAAGCCCCCCTAATTATGAAATAAAAATGACGTTGAATACTATCCCTACTCAAAGTGAAAGACAATAGAGTCCTAATAGCATTTTGATTAATGAATAAGTAAATAAAACAGCTCACAAAATAATATAGCAAGTTGAATCCGATCAGGCTTCCTCCCATGTGTGTCTGCTGGTGGAGGGGGTCTGGTTGGAATTCTAGTTGGAGCTAGCTGCATCAGCCTCCATCTTGATATAGATACTCTTTCTCATTCATTACCATTGTTTTATGAGTGTTCAGTTATATCTTTTTAATAATAATAATAATATTTGATATCTGTGTTTATTACCTTAGATCTTGAAGATGTATTCAGTGTTATCAACTCCCAGAATTTTTCATCCATGTTTGAAGATGACAAGGCATCACTAGTACAGGTGTGTCGGGTTGCTGTTGTACATTGCTTCATTTCCTTTTTCTGAGGCTATAGTTCAATTTTACTTTATGTGGCATCGTTATTCTTTTACATTGTACAGTTGATTTCTAAACTGGAAGCCACTGTTTTTTTTCCATTAGAAAGTCAGCTATTTTTTCTCTTTACGGTCGACTTTTCAAGATTATTTTTATAGGACAGAGGTTATTTAATAAACTGAATATTAGCCTCCTCGAACCTCAGATACTATACGTTTAGTTGGCTCATAGTATCACAGAAATTCTCCTTAAATTTCTTGATGATACTTATTATTCCTTACAAATGACAAAGAAACTTATGACTTGAAATATTAAGCTGTAGCTATGAAGACGAACAATGTCTAACACTACTTAATTAAATCAGAAATTCTGGATTAATTTCTTCATATATATATTTTGAGCAAGTAATTAGGAGTGGTAATTTTGCTGCTCGTATCATGGCAAGACATGTAGCAGGCTAGCTCAACGAGAAGACACTTTTGCTAAACGGTTCAATGTTCCTTGGTACAAACCCAACTTGCTAATAAACAGGTCAACACTATTTGTTCCATTAACACATTTACCGGCTTATTCTTACTGGGTTGGTACAGTGCTCATGACCTTTTAATTAATAAATGGGAAATATTTAGTAAATAGCCCATTTTTTAGCAGGGTAATGGGTTTAAATGAGTCAAAAATGGGCCAGTACAGTTGACAACGGTCAACATAACCTTCTAGTAAACATGTATATCAATTCGTTTCCAATGGGTCAATTATGACTTGACACGGACACGACATACAATTTGCATCTTTAAAACGGATGAACCCATTTTAGACATCCGTTCTCCCTAAACCCTATATGCTAATATCGTAGAATTAGTTCTTCAGCAGTACTACCAAACTTAGTAAGAATTATTCATTGTCAGTGGAGTTTTGTGGCTAACTTTGTTTATTGTAAGTAGAAATATGTAAAAGTTTGATGGTATGAAGATTGTACCATGTATGTGTATATCAACACTCTGAAACCATACGGTTAACATGGAGAGCTTTGAAAAGGATTATTTTCAGTAGATTTTGAAATTTACTGAGGTTTTTATAATATATAACCTTACGAATGATTGCTTTTGATAACCAATGACGAGAACCAAGCATGAAGGCATTCATCATTTATGTATGCCTCATCTGCCGAAATATAGGCAACCTATCCTGTTCCATCTTTGAGTTTATTCTTGATTATTGGATACTTAGAGTACAGCTTATGTTTGTTTTTTTTTCTCTACAAGCAGCCAACAGTCTCAACTATCACTTGATTTTTCAAGAACCGTTGAAGTACTTGCCTATTATTAAATCTATATTTGATGTGTGTCTTGAGGATATGCCTCTATTTCTCATGTCTTTATTATTAGTGCCAATTTGTCAAAAGCCTTATATCTGAAACTTATACTTCCAAGTTTCAGTAGTATCAGCAGTCCTTTATAGATTTTTTAAAACATAATATATTTGACGTGAAGCATTTGTGCTGTATTGTTCCAAAATATAACTTGTTGATGCTTTTTTTGGTGTTTTCGCTCACTGAAATTTGCTATTATTGTAGTATGCTCATTTTTTCTTTGAACCTGTTATTTATTGTGGTTCAGATTATTTCATATGGAAGCAATCGTTGTGCACAATTTTCTCCTAATTGGAAGAGAATTGGTATGGCATCATCCAGTTATTTATAAGATGTATTTTTACCTAAACTATCACTTATGAAGCATGGTTTATGATATTTTTTTATTTTTTTTTAGTTAATCTGCTAGATGGGGTTGCAAATACTGGAGTTGTTGAACTTGGTGACGTTCAGCTTGCTTTATATTTGGCTGGGAAAAAATCCAGTGGACAACCTTTCTTCAGAAATGGTTAGTGGCACCTGTCAATAAATTTAACATAGTTCTCTTCCACTTAAAAATCTACATTGAGAATTGTTTTACCATGCCTAAATCGACATGTTACTATTGCCGATTTTCTTTTCCCTTGGAATGTGTCATGTCCCATTTATTATGCTTCTAAGGAATGGTAACGCGTTTTCATGATAATAAAATCATGATTTTACTCTTTTGCAAACACTTGACTATCAATAAATCTTAGGATTATCAATCTCCAAGTGCATCATGGGCTACGGATTTTCTTTCATAAATGGATCTTGTGGTTAAGGAGATGGTTTGGCTATTTTACCTGCTAGATTATGATCAGCTTCTTGTAGGTCGTGCTCATGCATGGATGGCCTTTATACCTGGATCTGTTTGCAAGTGATCTAAGCTTACACGAGATTTACCTATTGGAAACAAAAAGCATGTGTTGGTGCTCATAGAGGTGGATGATTGATCATTGCATTATGGTTCAAAACTTGGAGCTTGTTTGGGGGAGTTAATTGCATAATAAGAAGAATAATCATCACTTTGAATAGCATGGACGGTCAATTTACGGTGTTCTTTTAAATTAAATTATCTAGCGTTCACCTTGAATAAAAGATGTAGCATTTTTCAAACAGAAAGATATAGTGTTATTTTAAGTTAAAAGAGGAAGAAAAGTTTGTATGATGTACAAGCAATTGAAGAATTATGTGGGTGTTGGATCTCTGTACTTGAACGAGGACTTTAGTTGTAAATATACCCGTTCTTGAATTTACGGAATCATTTATACTGTTGCTGATTTATGTCCTATATAAAAGTTATTCCGGTAATATGGGTAATGTATTGCATCATGAATATGCTCATTGTTGTATAAACCAGTTGCAGCTATCTATAAATCTCCATTTTTGTCCTTATTTATTGATGATCACGTTTCCTTCCACTGAGATTTCTTAGGACTTCCAGCCCTCGTGTCTTTCCCCCCTGGGTGTAAAAGTTCCAGTTGTCTTCAGAGGTAAATTGCCTCTTTCAATAAATTTGTAATACTAGCTTATCAAATTTCAGAATATCTTTTTGTCCCTTTCAAGTTTTCTATTGTAATTCGTCACATGTTTTACACTTTCTTTCTGACAGAGTTTAGAGACCAAATACTAGGATTGAAAAAAACAATTTTAGTCTTGGGATTGAGAAAATTATAATTATTTTTTTCACTAGGTACAATGGTGAGCTTTCTGTGGATACAATTACTGATTGGTTGGCAACAGGCATCCTAAACCTGCCTCGAATTCTTTATTACTCAAAGGAGTCAATGGTAATTATTGCATTCTTATTATACTAGTAAAATTAACTTTTCTAATCTGATAGTTCCAGATCTTGACTTTTTTTGTTAACATAAACTTCAATTTATTCATGTATTTATACGAAATTTGCAGTTATCAAATTTTTTTTTTGGCATTCATATTGTATTCTTTTTGCTAGTATAGATATCCCTGCAAGATGGTTTGGAAACTCCTGTTTAATCTTATATGCAAGATGATTATGATATCTATCTTTTGATTTAATGATTATAACTGTTGTCATTGATGTGAAAGTTTAATTCTTTTCAGGTGCCTAATTTTCTGGCTAAAAGTAAACCTCATAAGGTACATTTTTGGTTTGTCTTATAACAGAGACTGCTCTATTGTATTGATTTAACTATTTTTTTATTTCTCATTTGTTGAGACAGAAATGGGGGATCAAATTAACTCGTTTTGATCATTGCTGCAATGAAATTTCCAATATGCCCTCATCTTGCGGCTGAAAGGCGACTTTTTTCCCCCCCTTTGAAATGCCTGTTAGTTAACACCTTACTTCCCATACATTGATCCAGATCTTTTCTGTTGTCGGTCAGAGTAACAACTACCACTCAATAACGTTGATTTGGTTTCAGAGGAAGTGAATTGCAACTTCCATGGAATTGCAGCAATTAGCTTTCATCTATTATTGTACTTGCAAAACTCGTTTGAAGATTTATGCACTTCCAATTTAACCTTGTGTACTTGAAAACCAGGGCCTTCTCTTTGCTTTTCCAATTTAATATATTTTTCACGTGCGTTAATTTCATCTTTTTAATAATTTTATTCATGCCATTCATTATTTTTTACGATTATTCATCATGTAATGATGTTATACATGCACTGTCATTTTAGCCCTTGAATGGATTACTTAAGACTTTGTTTCTTTAACCAATTTTTGAATAATGAATGGCTCTTGCAATTACTGTCTGTAGGTCAGAGTCATTTTCTTCTCGACAACTGGAGAACGTGCTACTCCATTCATTCGTCAGGCTGCTAAAAACTATTGGGCATATGCCACTTTTGCGTTTGCTTTATGGAAAGAAGAGGACTCTTCTTTTTGGTGGAATATGTATGTGGACTACCTTTTTTATTTCTGTGTAGATTGGGTAGCTTATTTCCCTGTATGCTATTAAGCTCTGTCATTTTTTTTCCTCAATAAAACTACCACAAGGGCAGTACTTTATTGAAAACAAAGAGAAAGACGGGGCTAAATTTCCAATCAACAAAACGCACATTTAAATATTAAAATTTCTTCTCTTTGTAATTCATGTTGATGGAATTTCAAGTATGCTAATAACATAGACAGCTTATTCTTAGCATGGTAGAAATAATGCGACGTGTTTCTTAGGCAATTAGTTGATCGAATTTATTTCATAATATGTTATGTCTTCCTCTTGAATTTCATTGCAGTCGTACTGTTTTTGAGACTCCATATATTATGATTTAAACTGACTTAGCATCCGGGGGAATCATACACGTGTGTTCGCAAATTCTAGTCAAAATCATATGTGAGTTGGCTGTTTGAGATCTTCATTTCTCCAGCCTTCATGTGCTATATATATCTCAATAACTAATTGTCTGGTTCTGGAACTTGCTCCACCTACGACAACAAACAAAACCTTATTCCCTATGAATTGTGGTCAGTTGCATGAATCGATTTTGCCATTCCATACGGTTAAGGGTTGCTGCAATAAAAGGTGTACATTGATTTCTATCTCGTAACAGAGTCTCACGTTGGCTGCGAACATACCAAAATGGCAAAACCTACCTCCTTTATTCCAGGCTTGAGTCCAGCTATGAAGAAAAAAAAATAACTTGCTTCCACATTAAAAGTGAAAAAGAAAGATAACTAAGTTTAGGAAAAAAGTAAGCTGGATACCATTCTATTATTAAGTCTGAGAATCTTGTATGTCAGGTTTCAGAGCCTTCCACGGATTTGAAGAGGTAAATAATTAGAAGGTTCAAATTCATCCTAGTTGTTGTTGTTGCTGCTGTTGTTGTTATTTTTTTTTCCCTGGTGTAATCCTCATTTGATTTCTCGATATAAAATGTAAGCTCACTACTTCATTTTACTTCTCAAAACTTTATCTGCATTTCATAGATCCTTTCCATTTATAACAGTTTCGGTGTGGAATCTGCTCCAGCGGTAGTATTCCTGAAAGATCCTGGAGTTAAACCTGTTGTTTATCAAGGTATTTGTCCCTTTCTTCTTTGCCTCATTTTTCTTCTACTATATAAAATGATTGAAGTCTCATTTCTGATAGCAAGCTATGAAATGTGATTATTTGCAGGTCCAGTCAACAGTTCATTGTTTATAGATTTAATGGAGAATAATAAACTTCATGGTATGTTTTAGTCTTTTGCTGTTTAATTTGTATACTTAGAAGGCCAAAGTACAATCGTGTCCCATCAAGCTACATATTATGGTTCCAATTGTTATTACAATTAAACTGATCTCCTGCTTTCAACTTTGTTTTTGGACTTTCTCCTGCAATAGTATTTGACATTTTATGGCTTAGAGATTGTTGTGATTCTCTCTATTTGCTGACCACATTTCAAAAAGTTACAGTTATATTGCTCTTTTTACTTTTTAGCTGTCCAGAGTTACATGGTTACTGTTGTTTTTCCTTTTGAAGAATAACATGTGGAATTGATATCTTTTTTGATTTTGTATAATATGCTTTCAGTGTTACCCCAGTTAAGGAATGTGACTTCAGTAGAGTTGGGCTGTAGTTCTCGAGGTTATTCACGTGCTGGCAGTGATACCAAGATTTGGTATTGTGCCATTGTTGCTGGAAGACAGAGCCAGGAACTCAATAAAATGCGTGAAGTGAGTTCTTTTGATCTCCTCATTTTTAGTCAATTTTACATGGTCATTAGAATTGTTTTTGGTTTTATGCTTCTTATGACTGCTTTTAAATCATACTTTCTGTTGCACTAAAGACACACTCATGAGCCAAAGTGACAACGATGGTAAAAATTATGGAGTTATAGCATGTTTGGCTAAGCTTAAAAAGTTTGCTTAGTTTGACGGTAAGGTGAGAGTTGTTTTAATAAAGTAATCTTGTTTACTTGCAAGTAAAAAAAGTAAGTTATCCAACCATGTTCTGAAATAAAATGCTACTTGAAATTAAATTTTACATTTTTAAAGCTTGGCCAACCAACCTCTAAATATAAGTAAAGGATTGAAAAAAATTGGGAAGAGAAGAATAACTGGGAAGAAGCTACTGGCATGAGAATTCATTGAATAGCAAGTAATACTTCTCCAACAATTGCACTGAACGTTAACTGTATATTCATCTCCAGTCTAGAATAATTGTTTGTTTGTGCAAAATTCTATTATTTTACCAACCTGGCAAGTGGTAAAAATTATATATGGTTGAAGACCATGCGCAGCATCCAAAAAAAACTTTCAAATGACGGAGAGTTAGATGCAGTTGATCTAGAGCCAATTTCAGCTCCAGCAGCATTAGCACTGAAACAAAAACGACTGACACTTGCCTGGCTAGATGGGGAGGCACAGAAGGTGAGCTTCTTTTCTCCCATTTCCATTTTGATGTCCAAGTTTGTTGATCTGGGATAATTTTCATTCCCTTCGTAAGAATACTTTTTCAGAGGATAATTAAGTTGCTTTCTATTAACTTTTGAGAACAGTTATTTGCTTGGCACAAGACTATGTCAGCATCAAGAATTTTTTCTACTATGCTGTGAACATGGTCATAATGTATTCACTATATAATTAGCAATTATAGAGCGGTATTCATCTGCAATCTTGCTTCTGTATGCTTATATTAAATATTTAAACTAAATTTCTGAAATTTTTGAATACTAGTTAAATTTTATAATGTAAGTGAGAGATGTTTTTTCCATGGCTATTTTATTTGGACCTGGGTACTATGTTCTATAGGCATAGGTATATTTCTCAGATAGATGTGTGAATTAGGCAACATATCAATATCATCAATTTATTTCGTGGTATATCAGTCAATGACGTCTTATGTTTTTTAAAAAGCGTGCAAAAACATCAATTATCTGAAACCGTTGTCCAAGCATCAGGTGTCAGACATAGGTACTTAAGTGCATATAGAAGATTCCACACAATATACATAGTTTTGCAGCTGCGTATTGTTTGCACCAAAGTTATCTGTAGTTATGGCAAATTCTCCCCTGCAGCAACAGTATGTTTTAGGTTATTCCCTCTTGCAAAAGCACATGACACTATTTTGAATGAAAAATTAAAAATGCAGTGATTTTGAAGACTGAATATCTCCTTTTGCGCAGAGCTATTGTTTCTTCCATATCCATTCGGAAACTAGCTATGAAACATGCGGACCTAGGAGGGGTATAACTGATGCAGCGCAGTTGTTCATTGTGCGCTATGAGAGGAATGCTACTGAAGAACCAAAGGAAGCTACGAAACCGACAAAACCACTATTTCAAGCATGGCATAATGTCGATGCTGATCCGGCATCCACGCTTGTAGCCAAGTACAATGGCTCAAGTGAAATTTCAGAGGTTAGAATCCATACCAAATTAGAGGGGCTCTTCATTCTTCTACGTTTGAGATTACTAAGCTCCTGTTTGAGTCCCATTATCTTAAAAACTCATTTTCGACCACACATTCTACCACTAAAATAATTTGCACGTAAACCCAAACTTTTTCCTACTTTTTAACCACATTTTCCAAAAAGTAACTTTTACAAAACCCATTTTTGTGAAAATGGGGCTCAAGCAAGGGCTAAATAACTTGAATTTTATCAGCTGATTCCTAGGTTCATTTACTAGTTAATATAATTCTACATATAAACATGTGCACTCTACCGAAATTTTTCTGAACTATGAGCTGTGTTAATACATTTTACAGTATATTGTGAGGAAACATTTTTCTTATTGGGGCATGCATAGAATTAGATGAGGCAAGGCAACCCGTCATGCGGCAGCTTTGAACATACTTGAAAGCTTTAACATAGCTAGACTCAATGTTTCTTATCTGAAGTATTGATTGATTTGGATGGCAGATCATAAGATGGATGTCTAAAACAATTGAAGATGGCGACTCCAGGGAGCTCCCTCCTTTTGTAAGTTGGTAACAAGGAACTTATGACAATTTTTGAAAATAAGCTTTTCTATCTCTTGTTATTTATTTTTATTGTTCTCTATATTCTCTTTGGGGTTTGTCTATCTCTTTCTATATATGCATGGCATTGCGTGTTCTGTTTTGTGGTGTTTGCGCGTCTTAGCATTTCCATGTTATTTTTTATCCATACAGCGGATTTAGGCTGCACACAGCTGGACTGTGCTGGGTGTCATGGGTTTTATTAATCTCCTGCAACTCCTTTTTTAGGTGGCAGGAGATTCTGTTCATGTTTACATCGTCATTTACCCAACTGGTTTCATTTTTTTCATACTGTGACAGTGTAAAATCAGCTATTCAAGCAATTTGTATTCATGTGCTTTTGTATTAGCATTTAGAGGTCATTATGCATTTATGCTCATTTTCTAACCCCAAAAACCTGTGTATTAGTTTTTTGTAAGTTATTTTCTGGCACTTATCTGACTCTAATATTTACTCCATAAAACTTGTGCTAGTTGCCCAGTGACTGGGCTCAGCTGATTATTTGGTCTTTTATTTATACCTTCTTTTGCAGAAAACTAAAGTTCCTGAGCTATCTCCAGAGGAGGCGGATTACTTTTGGTCCCAACCTTCAGAGAAGATCCTCTCTTCAGGAAAAAGCATGAGACAATGGACCAGTGGCCTCATACTCCAAATATATGATTGGCTTAGTGATCCTAGAATCGGACCGTCTTTGCTTTTGGCAGCATTGATGTCATTTGGTTTTATTTGGCTAAAGCTAAACAGAAGTCAATCGACTCAACCTAGCAACCAGGATGAATCCAGTCAACCAAGGGTAAAGGTGAGTGCTAGTGTACAAGTCATTTCTATTTTACTTCTACAATCATTCGCTGTGCAAATCAAATAAATGCTATTAGGAGTCATCCACTTTATTGCTTTTGTAACAAGTTTAGAACACACTTTGGAGTAATTCGTATCAAACCTGAACCAGATGATCCAAAATGTGAATTATATGATATGGTTTACTATATATACATAGAACACGGACACACTTTAAAATACACACATCGGAGATTTCTTCTCTAATAACTAATACTAAGAAGGAATTTTTCCATAGAACTTGATATTTAAAATATTATTTCTGGAACATTTGAAGATGATGGTTCTAGCAAATTTTGTCTGTGGTTTGATGTTTTTAATGTAACAGTGGTTCCATTGTTTGAGATTTTTAACTTCAAAATATCTATCGTAAGATTGTTGAAGCACTTGAGTTACGTTATTCTTAGATTATGTTGCTCTGAGTCTTCATTTTAGTGGAACGGCCTGGGTTGGACGCAAATGACAAGGATAAGGGTATAAGATCCTTCTTGGATCCTTAAATCAAAAGGGGATTCTTTATATCGCTTTTGTTATTTTAGTATTGTGTTTAAAATGATTTTTAATTAGTATTTCACGTATCTAGACTTGAAATGAAGTATCACAATTTGTAATTTAATTTGTTATAGATTTACAGTTGAATTTATATTATATATATTAAAAGGTGCATATAAGATTATCAGTATATAAATTCCTGAAGTAATTTTTAATTTATATGATGTATCCACGTACCCGTATCTAAAGTTTGGATCCTCTTTAGACGTATCCTTATATCCTAGATTTTAGCAAAAAAGAACCCGCTCCTAGATATTTTCTCGAATCAGACACCCACACCCCTGTCCAATCAACATAGTTCCTAGCTTTAGGATATGTGAATGTGATGGCCAAATGCTTTAATCACATGCAACCATTCCAGTTATTGCCAATACACGGTTTATGGTAGAAATCTATGGCTATATAGCCTCTAATAATCAGGCTTCAAATTTCACTTCCTTGTCTTCTCCGTAGTTTTGGATGATGCCGTAATTTTCCTAAAGCAGAATGTATTCTTAATCGACAAAGATTGCTTCAAATTATAATTTTGTAATCTCGACTTCTCTCTTTGCTGGCTCATGTTGGTTAGTTTGGTTATCGGCTTCTGCATTCTATCTATAACAAGTTCTATCAAATTTATTATTGCCGCTTCTGATATTGTTGGCCAGTTTAATGTTATTAAATTGTCACTAACAAGATTGTGGCTTCACTGCAGGATGAGAATAGACCACAGCGAAGGAATCGTCGAAAAAATGACTCAAACAAGCTTATTCCACCTTCCATCACTGACGAAGAACCAAAAGATGCTCAACAAATACGATTCTCAGATTCAGATTCTGAATAGCAGCGTAACAAAAAAAAAAATCCTTGCTTTTAATCTGGGATAAAAGGAAGGACATGCCTTCTCGGGGTATCATGTAGAGAAAGATCAAGAGGAAGTGTTGAATGGAGAGCTTCAAGAAGTCACCCATGGTTAAATCATTGACCAAGGACATTCTTGGTTACTAACGTGTCAGTGTCAATGCTTCTCATGAAGTAGATAATAGTCGTGGATTTTTGTGGCCAATTTCCACGTCGAATTTCATTTTCTGATGTCTGATTTACATGCAAATTTGGAGATTACTAATTATTAGCAGCTTCCTTGAATTTCTTGTAAAACTCCATTTCTTGGTCAGAATTGAACTCTAATAGGTTGGTAGAAACAACAATGATTGCAGAAAGAAAGGTGGATACTAATGGATGCAATGAAAATTAAAAATGCATATTATATTGGGTATGTTCGACTGGATAAAATTAAGAGAAAAAAGTTCGAGATTTTGTCTAATATCGTGTATAGTGTTGTTGAAGTGTTGATTGTTGGCTACATAAGTTGATTTTCTCGTGACCAGTAGTAGTTTATTAACCAGTCCAATTATCCTATTAGAGTCATCGAGTAGAACTAGGTTTCAAGTCTTAACAGAACATATTTACAAACATCGGATCTGTTTTTCTTTTTTCTATCGGTTTTAAATTGTAAGCACATTAAATGTGAGGTCAATAATGTCGATCATATTCTTGCCAACTAAACTTTGTAATTTCTTATGTGTAGGTACACCTCGGAATTTCATATTCAAATGTGATATTAATGAATAAATTGAATTTATATACTAATAATCAAAATAGAAGAAATACAAGACAAATTCGAGACTTACTTTAAAATAGAAGGATATATCTTGCAATAAATGACCCATTTCATTAAGGGTAAAATTGACTTTTTAACAAAAATCCTAAAAAGTCACTATTCATAGGTTATTCTGAAAATTCTCCCCTACATAAGTTGATTTTCTCGTGACCAGTAGTAGTTTATTAACCAGTCCAATTATCCTATTAGAGTCATCGAGTAGAACTAGGTTTCAAGTCTTAACAGAACATATTTACAAACATTGGATCTATTTTTCTTTTTTCTATCGGTTTTAAATTGTAAGCACATTAGATGTGATGTCAATAATGTCGATCATATTCTTGCCAACTAAACTTTGTAATTTCTTATGTGTAGGTACACCTCGGAATTTCATAGTCAAATGTGATATTAATGAATAAAATTACACTTTTATGTTAGAAAAAATGATATATATTGAAAACAATCTCTATATTTAACAAAACAGGATAATAATAGAAGGAAACAAATTTGTCAAAAAAAAAAAGAAAAAAAGAAAAAATAATAATCATAAGGGATAAACTTGTAATTTTAGTCATGAGTCCATCAGCGTAAAACTACAGCATAGATATGTCCCTGGCAACTGTGCCTCAGACCTTAGCGTTCGATTTAATCGTACAAATTTCCCTAAATTATCAAATTCCAAGGTAAAGTTCTTCAAACCCAGTTCTTGCAGTCGTTTTCGCCATCTGGTTATATCTGAATACATATTAATATTGAAGAATTTGAATCTTGACTCACTTATCTCCCTTTTTGTGTTACATATTTGCAGTCAATTGATAGTGGAAAACTGGATGTAACGTAGAGAGAATTTTATTTACCGTGAGTGTTGATTGTGTGTTTGGAATAGGAAGATCTTCAGAGAATTGAGTAAATTGTTTTGGCGTATGAGAGTGTAATTGTTAAATATTTTCCTGAAGGGGAAATTGTTAGCTTTTTATCGAATATGTTTGATTATATTATTCTTGCTTGAATTTGTTTTCTTTTTCAAACAAAAGATGTGATCTTTTAATTGTGATGCTGATATGCTATTTTTTTTTCTTTTTGTTAATTGGCTGTGTTCTCTGCGTTTCTTAGTTTGGTTTCTGGCCTGATTGCACTGATTAAGTGTTATCGTTGTTCTCTAGCTGAAGTTTTTGTTTCCATCCGACTTTGTCTTTGGTTCTTTTGTTACTGTAATTCAATCTTTTCATTCGTGGCATTTACTATTTAGATAGTCTAGTTAGTTGGCCTTTCGCGTTAATTACTACAACTCAGGCAAGAATCTTCTTAGAAAGTCAAGGAATGCTTGGGGACTGGATCGACTGTATTGGATAGGAAAATATCGAGAAAACAAGCCCTTTTTATTCTGCCATACATGTTTGAAGCTTTATAGAAGTTACTAATTTTCTGATTTACTGTAAGATCTTACTCTCTTTTTTTCGCATCTCCAACAAGTCTTTACTTACTGAGCAAATTTACATTTTCTTAAGCTTAGAAAACATGCTTACAATTCTGTTCGACAGTAATGGGAAAGGACTCGAAATCCAAGGATACAGGAGGGAAGGGTAAGGGAAAAGCCGGTGGAAGTGATGCTGGTGCATCAAAGGACAAAGGCAAAGGAGGGAAAGGTGATGGCCTTGGTACCTGCACCTACGTCAAAGGTTTCTTCCTCCCTGCTCCCTTTTACAAAATTGATACATCAATTTAAAAGTCTATAGCAATATGAAGTTGCCACCATTTGCAAATTTATTGCGAGTTATAATTTTTTCCACCCATTTTAAACTTTTACCAGCTAGGCACATCTTGTGTGAGAAGCAAGGAAAAATTAATGAAGCATATAAGAAGCTACAAGATGGCTGGCTGAGTAATGGAGACAAGGTTCCGCCAGCAGAGTTTGCTAAAGTAAGTATAGTTCATCGTTTTTATATTTGGTAGGTAGGAATATTCAATTAGATGACCGTAAATTTTTGCTTCATATTGTTCTAGGCACAAGACATGGCTTGCATAATTATGCGGCAGCCATATGTTAAGGAGCAAAATACTGTCTCCTTTCTTGATAATAGATGAAAAAGTTATCGATCCGATACATTTAGGACACACTCACTGACTGTGAAGCATGGACACTCTTGCTGGGGTGCTCTGTCCAGGTCCAACATGTATCAGACGCGGACACTCCTTAAAACACTTCAGAACTTGTATTTGACACGCCATTTGATTTGTCTTATTCATTATATACTTCTTAAATATTCAATACCTAGGGACAGTTTCCAAAACCCACAGCACGCATGTGGCATGTTTAATATTGTTCTTACTTCTTATTAACACGTAGGGAATGTGTCCTGGACAATTCAAGGAACAGAAAGGCCCATATTGTGAATTTTGAAACTTAATTCATAGAATTTTTTATTTATAAAACATTTTAATTAATTATATATGCATGTATAATTTGAAGAATTTAAACCGGCATGTATCCAATGTGTCCGTATCTTACTTTTTGAAAAGGGTGATGCTACGTGTACAAAATAGATTACATAATCTTTTACATAATCAACACGTGGCGGCCTCCTATTGGGTGAGCGCCTGTACCCTCAATAGGAGGCCGTCAAGTGTTGATTATGTAAAAGATTATGTGATCTATTTTGTATCCAATACCTAACATTAGTAATAATAACAAACTCCCCCTGGTCACATAGTTGCAAGTTTGGCTTTTGAATAAATATTATCACGTTTGTTATAATGCAGAAAAAAGTAATATTTATAGTGTCCTAAATTACGTAGTCAATTCACATGTTGAGGACTATGGAGCGCAGAAGGTCGGTCTTGAGAATTTTGAGATCCTAAAGGACAAATTATTATGAGGTCTTTAAATATAATTTTTTTATATAATAATCTTTTTAACATCAATCATGGCCAATTCAAACCCAAGTTCTTTATAACTTTTAAGAAATGATGGAGCCTTTTTAAAATAAATAAATTATTTTTAATTTTCATAAAATTTTAAAAATAAATTTTGAAGAAACTCTATAACCTTAGTTAAAAACTATATGAGAGATTTCTCTGAAAAAATTTCTCAAAATGTTTGATGAAATTATTGTTCTAACTTGTGGGGTGAGGAAATCATTGAAAGTAATATTTAACGTCTACCTGCCAAGTACATAAAAAGTGACATATCATGAAATAAATATTTGTTATCATTAAAGGTTGAACCCCAACCTTGAGAACCCCCACCTACCCTGTCTTGGACCATCGTGGATGAGGTAAATTGCTTAAATTATAATTTAAGCTGGTGAAACATAATTTTGCCCTTACATCTGTAGGATCCACAATTTACCATCCAAATTTTATCACTTTATAAACACTTAAAAGTACTACCAAACAAGCACTAAGCCTCCTCGTAAGTTGTTGATCTGTTTCTTTTTCCATTGTTCTTCAGCTAGCTGCAGAATATTCAGAATGTCCATCCGGGAAGAAAGGTGGGGACTTGGGATGGTTTCCCCGTGGCAAGATGGCTGGTCCATTTCAGGAGGTTGCGTTTAACACAGTTGTTGGAGCTACCACTGCACCATTTAAGTCAACGCAAGTTTCTCAAATCCTGAATTTCTTTCTCATAATTACTAGCTTCTCATATTTATCTCTTAACGCTCACTGTGCTCTGATATTTACTGATTTCATTTTGTTCTGTAACTTCAGACATGGATACCACATTATCTTGTGTGAAGGAAGGAAGAACTGAGATAATGGCCATGGATGTGAAGAAATAGCGCCTGTATTCGATTATCTGATATTTCCCTGAAATAACATAATGTTCCAAATTGGCATTTGAATGATGTGTTCATTTAATATTGTGCATTTGTCGTAACTTATGTGGGAGGTACAGTAGTTTTTGGTGGTTGACTGCCAGATTATTATCGAAATCATCTCCTGAATGATAATAGCGACCCTATAAATTACAACTGCTTTGTGTTTGTTGAAGTTATAGCACTTTTTTGACCAACTTCAAGGAATTCTGAACCCTAAATTAATGTTAGTTGACTGTTGGAAAGGTGAAGTGTTCAATAGTTGAACATTGTCTAATGCTTAACTTGGTGAGGTGGTGTATCTGAGTTCAATTATAATTTTTATACAGAATTGTGAGGATTCTGTACTTTTTTTGGAGGAAATGAAATGGATTTAAAGGTTTGATATCACTCGATCACTTCACTTGATTGTCATTGGTTTATTTGAGCGGTATGGCAGGATAATCATTACATCTATGATTGATTGATTGAATGATTGTTTCACATCGTATACGACCTTTATCTAAATTCTGGTACAAGAGCTTACCGAACGACTAAACTTTCATTTAGCAAACTTTTTAATGGTATATAAATAATTTATACATGTTCAAATTTCATTTTTAAGTTTACTATTTATTTCAATAAATGTACGAGTACTATTTACTTAATTCTCAACTCATTTTTGTTTATTTATAAATTAAGAGTGTGTTTGGTGCACATTAAAATCAAAGAATGCATTTTTTTGAAGTGATGTGATGAGAAATATGTGGTTGAAAAAAAGGAAAAGTTATTGATATGATGGTAAATATTATTTTATTGAAGAATATGTTGTTGAAAATGAGTAGAAGAATGAGAATGAAAAAAATAATGTGGAACAAACAGGGGCTAAATTGTTTATACAGGGGCTAACTCTTTTGCTTTCCGACATAAGCACAAAAGTTTAGGAGGAGAGGGTGGTGTTGTGTTGTGATCTTAACATCAGTTCTACAAGCTTGATCTTTGAAGTTCTAACCCCCAAATAATTGAGCTCACTATAATATGTAATGATAATGCGGTGCTATATATTTCATTCCATACGATTGGATCTTAGCAGGCATAAAGCTTGACATCTCGATGTGACGGACACAACAATAGTATTGTATTTGTTTTCGTACTAATAATGATTGCTCTAAAAAGCTCGTCTATACAAATCTTGAATTTGTCAAATATTCTCTCTTAAGTTTTATTAGCCTAGACCTTATTATATTTAAAAATGTAGAATTTGATATTACTATCTATTCACATTTCATGTTTATTAGGAAAACTGCTAACGGCGAGCGAAATAAATATGGAGTAACAAAAATTTACAAAGAGCAAAGATGTAGAAACTTTTTTTACCCTTGCCAAATAGCAAGAGAATATTACAGATAAATTTTTGAGAACAAAATTCCAATTACCTCTTATTTTCCTCATAGTTTTCCTCTCTTTCCTATTTTCTCTTAAGTTTGCTACTTGTACGTTCGGCCCCAGTTTGAGCCAAATTATTATAGAATGAGAATGAAAAATATAGCCGTTCTTGGGGTCCATACAAGAGATAGAAAATTTGAATTTAAATGTTGATGTGATAGATAACGGTCATATTTTTCATTTTAAGGAGATGC
>CAIGRF010329760.1:20071-31090 GCA_903798235.1 Fraxinus ornus | reverse complement strand
TAGAGCTCCATAGGATAGTCATGAACTTCGACTTCCTAAATCAATAGAAACTTCTTTTTCACCCAAGTAACTACATTGTTATCAAGAAAAGTGAAAGGTGAAGTCTTGTCTTGTCTTGTATTATATAGTAATGGAGACGGCTTTTCTTTCTTATAATGTTTGGGTTGGTGACATATAATCTGGGATTTATTTGGTTTATATACTTAGGCTGTAAAGAAAAATTGGATTACTCCAGCTTTAGTTTTATTTCTTGCATTTCCTGTTTGAGTGATCATGTTGACATTCTCTTTCGGTATCTATGTTTCTGATGACTTTGTCATACAATTTAGGTTAAGAGCCTGGGTGCTAAAGCTGGAGTTGTTCTGAACCCTGGAACTCCATTAAGTGCCATAGAATATGTTCTTGAGGGTGAGATTATTTCTTGACTAGAAGGTTCAAATGTCCTTTTTGTAGTGCTCCTTGCGGTCAACAAGGTTAAGACCAACATTGACTAAAGGCTACAATAAGAGGTCTCGGATTTAAATTTGACAAAAGAAATGATAAGTATAAAATTCTTGGAAAATACTTGTTGTACATTACCATTTACAAATTCTTTTACAGATTGATGAAGAGACGATAAATTAAATTAAAACTGTCATAATCTCTTCACCGCATGATTTTTCTCATGCAATGTGGGTTAGTGGCAAAACGAAATTGGGGGAACTTTTTTTTTATTTGTTTGGTGAGATTTTGATTTAGTCAAATCATGTCACTCATATGTTGGTAAACAATTCTGTAAATTGTGATGTACATGTAGCACAACTGAAAATTCATACCTTTGTAATTTGAACATCAAGCAAAATGCTATGCCTCCGTTCACCAAAATTTATAAATGGTCAAATTTTACTTTCAATCACACATTCTATTAGATCCACAAGTACTATTAACTTATTCATCACTCATTTTTATCGATTTATAAATTAATCGTTTCTAAATTCTTCCGAAACAGAGGGTAAATCATTAAATCAGTTGTAGTGGGGTATAGGTCCTACTGGACAAACTGAATTTGCAAAAACTCAAACTGTTAATCAAATTATATCTAAGAAGAAATGGCTAACCGATAAAATTTATTCGGTCTGCGAATTACATAATATAACATTTTCTCTTTTTCAACTAACAGTGGTTGATTTGGTATTGATTATGTCTGTAAACCCTGGATTTGGCGGGCAGAGCTTCATTGAGAGCCAAGTTAAGAAAATATCAGACTTGAGAAGAATGTGTGCAGAGAAGGTAGAGACTGTTTCTATCTGGTCCATCAGCAATGATTTGAGAAAAAATCATATTCTTTTGTTTGTTTTGCAGGGAGTGAACCCCTGGATCGAGGTAGATGGTGGAGTTGGACCTAAAAATGCTTATAAGGTCAGCCATTTTGATAACTTCTCTCTCAACACTCCACCCTCACGCCAGTCTCGCTTTCCCATCTTTGTTGATTTTTTCAGCCATCAATGTTGGGGTTTCCATCCATTGTTATTTGTTGATATTTTGTGAAATTTATAAGATAAAGCTCATGTTTATTTTATTTTATTTTTCTACACTGAATTGGCCCGCTTGAGTGTAAATAGAAAAACGCAAGAAAAACCTCAAGAAATGAAGTACCTATGATTGAAGGGGAAAATATAGGAGGATACAAAATAAAATATTTTGATTATTCAAGGACTACTACTAATCAGATGTTCGACTTTGATTATTTTGATTTCTTAGCAGTTCATAATGTCATATTACATCTCATCGAAATAATTATTAGGAATTAAAAAGGTTAAAGCCCATCCTCCAACGAGGTCATAGGTGAACTCATGTCGTTACATGTCTAGTTTGCATTGCTCCCCTGCCAACACATTCAGATGAACTAAGTTGGGGTAGGTTTAAACTAGACCATTTTTGACAGGTTATTGAGGCTGGAGCCAACGCATTAGTTGCTGGATCCGCCGTATTTGGAGCTCCAGATTACGCTGCAGGCAAGAATAAAGCAATTACATCTGAAGTGTTGGTTAGGAAGAATTCGGCAATTTCGTGATGTATCTTACCTTTCTCCTGTGCATTTTGTTCTGTGTTACAGCCATTAAAGGAATCAAAACCAGCAAAAGGCCTGTTGCAGTTCCAGTATAAAATTTTCATTCAAAATGTTGTTCAAGTGGTCCTGTGCTCTTGATTCCCGGGTACCTGAAATCATATTAGCGAGTCGATAAAATTTATGCTATAACGACAGATACATCATGATGAAATAATGTATTTGTCCACCATACTACTCTATGTTCAGTGTATGCAAACTTTGAGCTCATTAAGGCTGCTCGACTCTGCTAACTGATTTCTTGCTGCCTTCACCTTTATTCGTTTTGTTGAACATCTGTCTACTTTTTGTTGCAGATAAAATAAGGGACGAGTTAGAGCAAAATATGTTGTTGTAAGATAAACTGTTAGAGGAGGGATTCCTCTGAAGTCGAAAATAAGACCATTAAGAAACATAGTTTAGACTGTTGTGAGACAGAATGTCTGTAACATATTTTGCTCAAGGGATTTGTTTATATGCCCACTTTGAAGAAACTTCGTTCTGTAACATATTTTGCTCAAGGGATTTGTGTGTATGTTGCAGATTTTTGGATTGTACATTGTACCATATAACACAGAATTACTTGTATTATTTTTGCATACATGTTGCTGACTATGTTCTTTTTTGTGATTCCTAGAGTCATCCAATTTTTCCATCTATAAATAAATAAATTCACAAAAGTCTCATCACACGATACATCATTAAATCGACTAGCAGATATGTGGTCAATGTAAACTTTGTAAGTGCGGTGATCATTTATGCTAAAAACTTTCGATCTCGTTTTTCTCTAGCCATTTAAAATGGTCAATAAAAAAAATCGTATACTTACACATGAAACAAACATATTTCTCTAAAACTGTTCACATCGAATGCATAATTAAAAGAATTTACTCAGAACGTTGTACAATTCTAGAACAAGCTAGACAACTCGAGATCATAGCTGTATGTACTCATATTTTCCATCAAATGATGAAGAACCAAGTAGAATTCATTTGCCATAGGATGATCATCATCTGCACTAATAAACTCATGAATACAATTCTCCAACTCAATTGAGCTGCAGCCAGGAGCCCTCCTCTGTTTTATCCCATTTCTAACTATCAATTTCTTATCCCACATCCCTTTTGCACTATAGATGTTAGACATCACAATATCATCCCCAACAAGGCTCTGTTCCAATTCAAGAAGCTTATAATAAGTGACTGATGCAAGTTCTAAATAGCTATGAATGCCACACGCCCCGAGCAGTGTCCTCCATATAACTGCGTTTGGCTTTATGGGCATTGCCAAAATGAACTCGTATGCTTCACTTAATAGCCCACCTCGACAAAAAATGTCCACCATGCAGCCAAAATGAGAGTTCCGAGGCTTTAGCCCATAATCCTCTATCATACTTTTAATGTATCTCTTGCCCTCTTCAACCAACCCTGCGTGGCTACAAGCCATCAAGACACCAATAAAAGTAACATCGTTAGGTTTAGGAATGAGTAAATGACCGTGTTTCTTGGCTATCATCTTCTTGCTTTCTTCTTCCATGGCAGCAAAAGTTTGCAGTGCTTCATGTGTTTGGCCATGTATTGCATGCCCCACAATCATTGATGTCCAAGTTGTGACATCCTTAATTTTCATGCTGTCAAACATTTGCTTAGCAGTCCTGATATCCCCACATTTTGTATACATGTTTATGAGTGCATTGTTTAGGCTTAAATCTGCCTTCAACTCTCTTTTTCGTCGAATACAAGCATGAATCCACTCACCCATTTCCAATGCACCAAGATCAGCGCACGCTGATAACGCGACCGTGAGAGTAACTTGATCAGGCTCGACATTGTCCCTCTGCATTTTTCTGAACATCTGTAAAGCATTGTTGGAGTCCTGATTATCAACACAGGCAGCAATCAACGCTGTCCAGCAAATGACATTCTTGCTAGGAATTTCCTCAAACACATGGTGTGCATCATCAAGATTTCCCATCGAGGAATAAACACCAATTAACGATGTTTGAAGGATAATTATAGATTCATAGCCAAGTTTAATAACAAGGCTATGAATTTGCATTCCTTCTCTAACCAAGGATTTTTGGATGCATGCTTTGGTGGCGTATAAAAGAGAATAGCTATCAATTACAGATGGCTTTGTTGTCAACAATTCTTTGAACAGCAACAAAGTTTTTGTGGGATTGGATTTGAGATAATTTTTAAGGGTTTGATTGGGTCTTTCTTTCCTGAGGTGTGTATGGAAGTGAATACGAGATTGTTTTCTACTGAAGACACGGTTTAAGATTTTAATCATCTGGATTGTAAGATGAAAAACATGGTTTCCAATTGTTCTGTGTTCATATGTTATATTCTGGCAAGATGATAAAATCAAAATATAAAGGTGATCTTCTTTGAATGAGTGAGGAACCACTACTATCAAGTTTGAGTTCGCTCGTGGAAAGCATGACTTGTGTGTGGAAAATAATCCCGTCGGAGTCAATGGTCCTATGTGCACACGTCTTAGGATCTGTCACTCAAATCACGACATCTTGAACTTTGAACCGCTCAAATTTTGATACCTCGAATGTCGGGTGGCTAAGAGACAAACAAAGTGGGTGGACGTAACCACTCACTATTGTAATTTGAATGGTCCGAGATTCGAGTTATCGTGATTTGAGCGGAAAGTCCTGTTTCGTTTGCACATAAAACTATCCTATCGAAGTATTTTTTATGCTAATGCAACTTAGGGAAGGTTATTTTAATAGAAGGCTAATCAATTCGCAATGTACTGGATTGTAACGACTACACTTAAGTCTCATATAGCTCATAGAACGTCTGCTCTATCAAATCATAAACACATGGGACACTATTTCTTACAAGTCATTTTTAAAGGTTTGCCCAGTTGCCTGGAACAGTGTGAACCTAAAATTGAGCTCAAAGAACAAAGCCATTTTACTCATTCGGGTACTCGAAATAGCTTCTGATATTTGCTATTGCAACTGCTGCTTAAGCTTCGGAGTGTGGCTTTGGTAATGGAAAGATTAATTTTCTTTTCATAATCGAATGAAGCAAACGATGCCATTAAAGGCTATAAAGCAATTTATTATATCCCGAATCTCTGTAAATTATTGTTTACAGAACTCAAAAGACTCCTTAAAACAGAGGCTCGGATCTTCTAGACCCGAATGCCACAAATCCTCGCGAATCTTCAGAGCTGATGCAAAATTTCCCAACCCCTGATAACCTCTATTTAGTACCTTGTACATGAATGAGTTTGGAAAGGTGCCCATCTTTAGTATATCTGCTTGCAGCATCATGACAGCAAACATATGCTTCACATCTAAATGACCCTGTAAGATGACGGCATAATTGGAGACATCCGGGCATAGACCACTGCTTCTCATTTCTGCGAAAAACTTGCTGGCCTTAAAAATTCGACCATCTCTGCACAAACCATTAATTAGGGCAGAATACATGATGTGAAGTGGGGAACGACGCCCTGAAAAACTACTAGTCGACAGCTCTAGTTCAGTGCCAGTGAACCCGGCTCTGTTTTCCAAGAAAATTTTAACAGCATCATTGATTCTTCCATTCTTGCAAAGCCCATCAATCAAACAACTAACTGTATACGCATTAGGGGTGACACCAGCCTTTATCATTTCCTTGTGCAATTGAAGAGCTGCACTTAAGTTACCATTCTTGAAGTGCCCATCGATCAAAGAAGTATAAGCAAAAACATCAGGCTGGTAACCTTTAATTGCCATTTCATTATATAGTCCCATTGCAGCCTCCATCTTTCCTACTTTGCAATAACCATTTATCAAGGTACAAAAAGTAACTGTGTCAGGCTGCACACCCTTTTCCAACATTCGAGAACACAATTCCAAACCCCTCTCGACACTTCCTTCCTTGCATAACCCGTCAATTAGTGTATTGTACACAACCAAATTCACATCAACTCCTGTATCGTTCATCTTCCTTAATAAATGTTCTGCATCTTCCAGTCTGCCAATATTGCAGTAGCCTTTTATAAGTGTGCCATACGTGAAAACATCAGGAGAAATACTAAATTTCTCCATCTCATAAAACATATCTAGAGCAGCAGACAGATTGCCATCGTTACTGAATCCATTCATTAAACAATTATATATGTACACATTAGGAACGACGCTTAACTTCACCATATGCACAAAATAGCTCCTAACTGCCACAATTTCACCAATTCTGCAAAATAAATGGATTAGGATGCAATATGTAACAACGTTTGGCAGCACGTCATGATCCAACATCTCGCGATACAATTGAAGCACTTTCTCAACACTAGCCTTCTTAGCATACCCGTCCATCAGAGTATTGTAAGTGTACACATTAGGGACCACTCCAACCTCTTGCATTCGCCTCAAGTAGTTACCTCCTTCCAACATCCGACCCTCCTCACACAGGCCACGGATCAGTGTCGTGTAAATCACAACTGTTGGTTTCAACCCCTTTTCAACCATCTCGTCAAACAATACGTTCGCTCTCGCATTATCCCCCAGATCACAACAAGCATCAATTAATATCCCGTAGCTTACATCGGTAGGCAACATGCCATTTGACACCATTCGTCCATAAACTTCCCACATGAATTCAACCCGTCCCTCCTTAAGAAACCCATCTAAAATTGCATTACAAGCCTGAGTAGCAGGCAATCTTCTTATCTTTTGGTACACCCAATAAGCCTCATCGACAAGACCCTTTTCGCATAAAGCAATGATCAACACTCCAAACACATTTATATTACTTCGCCCACTCTCAAATTGATTAAACGCATTGAAAATCGAGGAACAAACTTTGTGGGGCTTCCGGTTCTGCAGCAATGTTTCAATAAGGTCTTTTATCAAACATCTTGCCTTCACATATAATTTCGCTTCAGTTAAGCAATATATTACTGCAGAATGGAGTTTTAAAGTCTTCAAGGGGTTTATGGTTCTCGATGCTGAGTTAAACAGTTTCAGTGCTTGCCTCGGGTTCTTGGAATTGAGTATTCCAGTTATCAAATTTGACAGGTACAGGGAAGCGGACGAGGGAGGCGAAGAAAATGCTCTTGTTTTTGACGATAGTAAGAAAGCCAAAAAGGATTTTTCGTTAAGGATGGGTTTGATTTTGGGTGGGAAAAGGTTCAACATTTGCTCAGGTGCTAGTAAATTTTTTTGTTTTCATTGCTGTTTGTAGCTGCTCCTTGTCCCAGAAATTCCTTTTAGTTGGGCCGAATTTATTTAGACAAAATAAATACAATCATGTTTGGAATGTTTATAAATGGACGATGCTATGTAGACATGATATTGATATAATTCTTGACATAATGTTACATGACAACTTATCATTGAATTGTTTAAAATACTGTCAGTTTTTTCATCCAATCACATATTGTCAACCCATATTATGCCACTTACTTTCTGGTAAAATAGCATTATTATGCTGTAATTGTATTTATGAGTTTTTTGAAATTTGTGTTATTTGATCAAAATATTTATGAGTGACCCAAGAATAGTGCAATCTACGTCTCCTTTCATGTACATGTGGCCCAGGTGCTATCTACATCCTTGTTAGATATGCTTTTCTCTTCATTCTTGTTTTGCTACTACATATGCAATATCCACATTGTTTCATTGAAGATGCTCTTAGGTTGCACGTCAAGATTTCACAAGAATAACATGTCAACCGTGCAAATCAAGAAATCTTGTACAACTATGCAAACAAGCATTAAAATGTAAGGTCACTCAATAATAGAGTGACCAAAAACATTTTAAAGTGGTGGTATAAAATAAAGATTTAGATATTTAAAGTGGTTGAAAACCTCTCCAATAAAGAGACAAAAGGATATGCAAATCGCATTTTTCTATTAAAAAAAATGTAAAAATTTACATTCACAAAAAGCAAAAGGTGGATTTAGATCTTTATATTGGAGCAAAATTTGAAGAATGCAAAACTAATTTTGAAAATACCAATTTACACCACCACGAGAGATAAGTGGATTTGACAATTTTAGCTAAATTATAAATTCCATAAGACATTGGTGTTGTCATAATACTGGATATTCATATAATTGTAATTGGTACAAGGATGTTGCAATACTTACTAACATAGTTGAAGTCGTGTTTATGTGACAATAGGTCACGCTCATCATTGGAGCGCGAATTTACTTATTAGAAATTAATACTCACTCTATTCAAAACATTGTCAATAAATAAAAAATATTTTTTAATCCAACTTGATTATTTTTAATCAATGTCTCTCCTCCTGGGAGCGTTGTTTCTATTGGAGCGTCTCGACTCAACATTCTTAGGCGGTTGGGTCTGCCTAGGAGGAGCATATCTTCAGAGGCACCTATTCCTCCCTTAATTGGCACTCTAAGGGTGCCTCGCAATGTCCCTACAGCTTTTAGTGATGTGGCTATAGGAGTGATGGTATGTACAATAGTGGGGTGCTTCATCCCTATTTCTAGGTTCAACGCCTCGCCCCTACCTCTCTTCATTTGGGAGAATCTTTGATAAGGTCTGTCCTGGTACGTTGCAGCACCAGGGTTCACTTCCTCGTAGGCCAAAGTGGGCACTGCATTTAATGTTGCTGCGGCCAATGCTTGTCCAGGGTTGAGATGGGTCGATTGCCCGACTTGATGGTCCATCAAATGTGAGGTTGGGCCTCTTCCTTTTTGCATTTGAGAAGGGTGAAGTCCTTGGTTAGCCCTGTTCGTGTGATCCCTCAATTCTTTATTGAGAATCTCACGTTTTATCATTTCCAGTAAGACATTATAGCTGGTAGGGTCTTTGTTTTGCACATCTTTCCAGAAGAGAGAGTTCATGTCCAATCCTCTTCGTAGGGCTGTTAGAGCTTCCCTACCTGTCACTTGTACACAGTAGGTCATCTCATTGGTGAAGTGGGACAATAAACTTTTTTGAGGCTCGCCCTACTGCTGCCGCATATCCTGCATGCGTTAGATAGGTCATTTACATTCTTTGCTTGTGGCGAAGCGCTTAAGGAATGTCTTTTTGAAATCCAGCTAGCTCCGGATGCTCCCTACTGGTAACCCAGTGTACTAGATTTCAGCTGCTTCACTTAGGGTTAAGTAGAAAGCTATATACTTCATCGCTAGGGTGGCTCCTTTCAGACTTATGTGAGTCTTGAAGCTGTTGAGATGCTTCAAATGATCACATCTCCTATCATACTTGGAAATTTTGAGGAGTGTGAAGTGGTTTAGCACATGAGCATTCCTAATGGCTTGCGAAAAATGGTGAATTATCATCTTCATCGTTAAGATCGCTGGACCTTCGTGGTTCATCAGAATCCTCACCTTCCCTAAATTGAGTCTCTGGGGCGAATGGAAAGGTCCTGCATCACTTTTTGATCCGTTTTCTTATCTCACGCCTATTTATAGGGTGAGGGACTTGAGGCGCTTCGTCATAAACAAGTTCGTCTCATCTTTCGAACTGAAGAGGCTCCTATTGCCTATTTCTAGGCACAGGAAGAGGTCGAGCCTATCTATTTCTAGGCACCCCCGTGCTTAGCCTATCGAAGAGGCTTACAGATCTTTGAGGCAGGTCCTCTGGTTCATAATTCGGGAGAAAATTAAATAGAGTCTTATTAGGTCATTCAGAGGTGTAATTGGTGGACATAGCAACTTCAACTTCCTTTTCCTGGGGGGTTTCCATCCTGGTGTGGTGTTGATAGCCAACCATTTGGCTTTGAACATCCTCTTCTTCGTGGTAGTACCCTTGTGAAGGGTCGTGGAATAAGTTTTATGGAGCTGCATATAGAGGAACTAGGTATCCTCTTTGGCATCGCATGCTCATCAACAGCTCATGCATAGCCATATTTTGGTGTTCCCTATATTGGCAGCCATTGTGGCCACTTCTCTAGTGAGTCTTTCTGCTATCCTGCCCCCGTCCCTTGACTCGCCTCGCCTATGCTGTTGGTGAGGTCGCGAGCGAGCTGTTAGGATGGCACGCAAGGGTTCCCCTTCTTTAGGGTGTTCCTTTGTCCCCCGAGGTGCATTTTCTTCACTGCTTGAACTCATGTTAGTAAGCTCTTTCTTGACTAAACATTCCTTTTTTCAAGGATCAAACTGATTTTGAATCAAACGGCTCTTTCTTCAAGATCAACCATTTTTCAAGGGCTAGATAATTCCTTTCAATTTACTTCCAACTGGCTTCTTCCTACGGGACTTTCGTGGTCAAAGTGTATGGCTTCCCACAGCTGGCCAATCACAACAGATGATGGGCCAACTCACGCCAAGTCAAGCAAATTTCGGCTTGTTTTGACCGAAACATCGGTAAGAACCAGGACAAACGTAGATGCGAGAGATGCTTCACAGCGCGAAATAAAAATGTTTAAGCACCGACGAGTGGAACAAAGATGATTGCGCTAACAACAATCACCAATCAAATATCAAAGTAAACCAATTAAAGATAAAACTAATGTATATGGAAAAAAGCAAGATGATATGTATAAAGTTTTGAAGACCATTTGTATTATCAAGGATCAAGAGCTCAAGAGTCAAAAGTCCAAGAATATTCCTTTTCTAGTTACAAAGAGGGTCTATTTATAGTGCTACCACAACCACGTGGCCTCATCTCTTTAATTAAGACTTTACATCATTGTCTATCATACAATAAATACATTAACAACGAGTTAGCCGCCCTATACATGAGGCTGTAACACCCCAAATTTCATTTAACTCGAGACGCTACTTAAGTCGAAATATCCTGTAAATAATTTTCCTCAATAAACGCCAAAATGCGTAAATATTTTTTTTTTCAAAACTATAACGATTTAAAACTAAATGCGGAAACGTCCTTTGAATAATTTACTCACATCCAAAAGTCAATACCAAATATAATAAGCAAAGTGCCAAAATTTGCAAAAATACTAAATTTTGAGATTAAATTGACGAAATGAAAACCGGCTATTAAAATA
>CAIGRF010329759.1:18257-42228 GCA_903798235.1 Fraxinus ornus | reverse complement strand
AAAAAAAAAAAAAAAAAAAAAAAAAAAAAAAAAAAAAAAAAAAAAAAGACTTAGCCGAGCCAAGCCGAGACGAGCCATCGGCTTATGAACAGTGCTACAAAAACTAACTCTTTTATTAATGTAGGAAATGATACATATTCAAGAAAGATGTCAAAAATCATTTGGTAAAGTAAAATATTTCAATTTAGCCCCTGTTTGGACTCTATTTTAATTTTAATGCATGTTTTTTCAAAAACATATTCTTTTAATAAAATAATATTACACGTAAATTTTAAACTTTTTCATTTTTTTAATCACACATTTCGAAGAAAATTACTATTTCAAAATACATGTTTCTCTCTAAAAACTCATTAAAATTGAGTCCAAACAAGGGCGCAATATATATGTCAAATAACTACACTTATTAGTAATAAAGTTTAATTGATGGAAAATTATAATATAGTTGTAAATTAAAATTTGTAATTAACCAGCAACAAGTTACTAATTAATTATCTCTAAATGGTTAAGCATACAGTTTAATTACCCTATTTTTGAATAACGCATAATATGAAAACAGTAAATAAAGCAGTAAAAAACACGTCGAATGTTCACGGAGAAACCACAACTCAGTAAAAACTCTGGGCGATTTGCCGTTAAAATCCACTATAAATGATCGAACTTACATTCAGCCGACAAGACGACGACACGAACTTTCTGACCTCCTGACTGAGATTAATACCGTCATCTTGGATTGCATGTCTCGCAACAACTCCTGACTAGATTCGACAGCCCTCCTGGAATGCGCGCTCTTGCATCAACTCCTTGACTGCAATATCAAAGCCCTCTTAGATTCTCTAACCCCGACTTTGTGGATTCGTCTATCTTCTGTGGATTCTTGAAGAATTCCGTGTTCCTTAGTAAGCTTGGTATTTGGACTAACTGGAATTGATGTTTTCTCCGCCAATTGTTCCTCAGTTAGCTTGGTATTTGAATTTACTAGAACTAATGTTTTCTCCGCTAAGTATAATCATATTATGAAGGTTGAAGTCTCTCAATGAATTGGAAAATGAAAAGATGAAGCTCTCAAGTTCTCTCTATGTTTCAACCTTCTAATTTACGTTCTGGTATTTATATGATATGGTTATGGTTGAATGGATTGGACAAAAAAGCCTTGAAATCGCGATTAAAAAATTCCTTGCTAACCCTGATGCTCGAGCAAAAGTTAGCGACAGTCTAGCAAAAATGTTTATGTTTTTGCCGCTCGAGCGAAGTCCTGGCGACAGTCTAGCTAAATTGCGGCGCCGTTTTTTGTCCTCTTTTGAAGCTCGAACCCTAGAACCTATACAATTGAATTATGAGAATTACAACATACTCCTTGACTTTTATAACCTATCCAATTTAGTCTCTTTTGTTCACAGGCTTGCCAATTACATTATAAACTATCAAAACCTAACACAATTATTTAATCTATTTGATAGAATGAAATTGTTACGCCTCAAAACCAAGGCTCAAGAAGAAGCCCAAGCAAAAAGTCCACACTCCGTGTCTTAAAAATTTAATCGAAGTCATATGTAAAGATGACGAATCGTCGCATCACTTGTAGTGTCGTGTGTAAACCGAAGCGAGGTGCCACCTGCTGCAAAAACAACATTATAGAGGTGATCAACCACTTCATCCGAAATACTATATAAGTGTCTGAAGCATTAAAGTCGAAATACTATATAAGTGGCTGAAACTCTGAAGTCGTAGCACTATGCAAGTGGTCAAAACCCAGAAACTGTAGCACTACATAACTGGTTGAAGCCCACATTACCGAAGCGGAAGCCTTGTACTCATAAATGAGCATCTTTCATATTCACTTCTCCCAAAAGATCTTCTATATAAAGATTTTATGCGAATGAATGATGTGATCCATGTTGAGTAGAGTCGAAATCTTGTTGACGCAGTTTTTGAAGTCAAATAAACTTCTCTATTTTTTCGATTTTGATTTTCGTAAGAAGACGAAAAGATTAAAGATTCAATGGTTGGGTTTGAGTTTGATGGAAGAAATATCAAAATTTTGCCGACTAACAGAATGACCGCGTTAGAGTTTTGACTTAGACTCAGTCTGCAGTCCACTCGCTTCCCTTCATTGCCCACTACCTTCCACTTGTGCCTCAACTAATTTTTCCTATATTTCATGATTGTACTTTTCTTGTAACCGTCTCACTTGCCACGCAACTTCCAAATCCTTCTGCTATAAAGACAGCCTTCTTTGCCCATAATAATTTAATTTCACACACAAAATTTTCAATTCTCCTTCAAATTTTCCCCAACTGCTTCCAATTTTAGTTCAGTAATGGCACTTGAAGCATTGAGTTCTCCTACTACTCCGACTCCGGCGTTTCAGTTCGATAACACCACCCTCCGCTATCTCGAGCCGTGGACAAAAGGGAAGAGATCAAAGCGCCCACGCAGCGTCGAACGCCATGAGCAACCTACTGAAGAAGAATACTTGGCTCTCTGCCTTATTATGCTTGCTCGCAGTGGCGGCGACGGCTACGATTCAACATCAAAACCCACCACTACAAATACTGCCGCTGTTGCGCAGAAAACCCAGTTGGAGCAAAAGAAAACTCGTCATCCACCACCGCTACAGGTGATGACGGCTGATGGTACGACGAAGTTGTTGTATAAGTGTTCAGTTTGTAACAGAGCTTTTGGGTCTTACCAAGCTTTGGGAGGGCACAAGGCCAGCCACCGGAAACTGAGTGGAGGAGATGAACACTCCACCAACACCACCTCCTCCGCCGCCACCATCACTGCTTCAGCCACCACCACGACTGCAAGCAACCATAGTGGGAGGGTCCATGAGTGCTCCATCTGTCACAAGTGCTTCTCCACCGGCCAAGCCTTGGGGGGTCACAAAAGGTGCCACTATGAAGGTGGGGCTCCCAATAACAACGGAGGAGCCGCCAGCAGTAGTGCAGTGATGTCGTCGGAAGGAGTAGTATCCACTGTTACTCATCGGGACTTCGACCTGAACAAACCGGCTTTGCCGGAGTTATGGCTGGGATTTGGCTCCGGTGAAGACGAAGTCGAAAGTCCCCACCCTGCTAAAAAATCCCGTCTTTCTTTGCCGGCAAATTTAGAAATCATTTGAAGAATTAGAATATAGCTAAATTCACGATTTTGAATATAGAAAATCTCTGTAATATTTTTTATTTTGTTTTTTATTAGTGGGAATTTTTTTTGTGTAAATAGAAGTGGACTCAATGACATAATTGATTGTTTAATTAGTTCATTTATTAATGAAAAATTTAGACTTAGTTCAAATATGGTTTTTATGCGACTGGAATTTTATGTTAGTAATATTTGCAAATTGCTTCGCAGCGTAATATAATACGTACTAGTTACCGTTTAGCTGTATGGTGTGGGTATGATGAGCAGTTTCACGTGATTTGGTACAAAGATAAACTCAACCATAGAGATGAGAAATTTAAAATACTAGTTTGTTTTGACTATTCAAAACTAGAATAATGTCACTTTGTCAGATAAATTTGACATCTTGGACGATAGAAGAAGGTGTGACAATCAATAATTGGTGTAAAAATTGTCTTCTTCTTTTTTTTTTAACCGATCAATGACATAATGTTACATGATAGCAAATTTGTCTAGTGACGTACGCGAAAAAAAGAAAAGAAAAGGAAGAGTGATTGATGAATATGTGAGCTTTACCTTGAAAACTTAACAAATTGGTTCGTTTCTCTTATTGTTCTTCAAAACTCTCGGTCTAGATTTTTATATTTGTTCTTGTTCTTCAACCCTCTATGCAACTTCTTCCTTCTTTCACTTTAGGGAATTTTTTTAGCTCCTCTTCAATCTTCCCCATTTCTTTAACTCCGTATCGCATTATAGGGTTATCTCTTCATCTCCAACCTTCCACGTACACATTAAGACTCGTAATACTTTTTTATTTTCATCATTTTTCTTTCTCAATGCACTCTAAGCTTGAGTTTCATCCCAAAAGCACAAAGTAAGTAGTAATCTATTTCGACCAATTAACAAAAGCATCATAAGTCAAAATAAGTTTTACTATTTCCTTATCAACCTTACATAATTAAGAGAAATTTATAAATGAAATTTTTTGTTTATAATGTATAGCAAATTTCTCTAATCGCATCATTTTAGCATTAATTTTAGTTTGGTGCGGATAAGAAGATAGAGTCAGGATGTGCTGTCGATCAGCCAGATTGTATTAGTTTAGCAGTTGGGGTCATAATCCTTGTCATTTCCAATTGCCAGTTGCTGCTTGAATAAATATGTAGGGACATATTTAACTTTAAGATAATTGAATCATCCTAAAAAAAATTACATTGCGAAGCCTCAGCTTAATTTCCCACCAACTTGTTATTTTATGACTTTTTCCAATGAATGAAATCATTTTACACGTTCTAATTTTTTAATCTAAATATAAAAATATTATTTACTTGGGTAATTAATTACTTGAACATTAGCAGTCTATTTGGGAAGGCTAAAATGCCGATCAAAATTAAAAATATGGTCGTTATTGGGTTCCACTGGTCATAAGCATCTATCTGTTTTCAACTCATTAGTCGATTTACTCAAGGTGGAAGTTGGTATGTTTGGCTTAGATTAATAAAAAATAAAAGTACTTCCCCAGGGGGAAAAATATAAGCATAGAATTATTTTTAAAATAAGTAAACATTTTTGACAAAATTTAACGTGAAAAATTTGTTACGCCTCTTCCCGCGAGGCTCCGGATGGCCATGTGACAATCACATAGTAAGCGAACTTAGACATGCACCCCAAGTCATTCTATCCATTTGACATTTTGGCTAAACCCCATGAAGAAGTTGAACCCCTATAGAGAGGTTGAACCCATGTGCTAGGGCTGAACTCATATGAATGACCAAGCCCTACGAATGAGGCAAGGCAAGTAGAGGATCTCCCGTACATGATCTTCCATTTATGATTAATATGACAATATACTATAACAACCATTTACTAAGTCAACATGTCAAGTTTAGCCATATCTGGTAGGCCTATGACTATAAAAGGTCATAACATTAAATGCTCATGAGCTTAGGACTAACCGATAGATGCTTATGACCAGGTGCCTCAGTCGCTAGGATGAGGCCACATGTGTCTCTTCGTCCAACGATTCTATGTGGATGTGAGGAAGACCTGAGATCTGTTGGCTAGTCATCCCTACAAAAAATAAGGTCATCAGATTGGTGTCGCATATGAGAAATCACATTATAACTACAAGTATTTTTGTGGAAAAAGCTACCAAAAAAATGCTTCAACTTCTCCCTTGAAGAAAAGTTTTGTTCTTGAATAAAGAACAAGTGGAAACCTCAAATATAGAAGACTTGAAGTTCAACTCAGCATCTTGGGTGATCACACTTCTTGAAAAATGAGTATCTTGATGTTAAAATCCACTCAAGCGACCTTCTCTTTGAATGAAAAAGCCAGCTACCCACAATGAGTGCTAGTGATGAAGATCGACACCCGTAGAGGTCAAGAGAGGTCCTTGAAAAAGAGGTTCTCCGGACCAAAGTCACCCATTACGACCTCACCACATGCATCGTTGAGGTGTAAAGGTTGCTGCATACCCCACATGATAGGTGGAAGAAATGGTCATTAGTATGAGGATCATCACCAAACAAAATGCCCTTATGCAACAACTCGTCCTCTATATGCAGAGGAATACGCACAACTCACGAAAATAGGCATCTAAAGAAGATGGCGTTAATACAAGGAGGCCTCTATAAATGAGAGACCTTTGAAGAAGAGGCCATAAAACGGAAGAACCCTTGTAAAGGGAAGGCCTATGAAAAAAAAAGAAATCATAAGTGGAAGTACACATATAAAAGCAAGGCCTATGAAGAAAATGCCATAATCCCTGTAAAGGGGATGCCTCTAAAGGATAGGCCATAAATGGAAGAACCTCTAAAAATGGAAGGTTCCTAAATAAGGAGCCATAAATAGAAGAATCCATGTAAAGGAGACACCTATGAAAAAAGAGGTCTTGAATGGAATAACCCTTGAAGAATAGGAGACTTATGAAGAAGAGACCGTGACTACGACAATCTTTGAGAAATGGAAGGTCTATAAAGAAGTGGCTATGAAGGGAACAACCTTTGAAAAAAGGGTCAGCCCTGAAAAATAAAGACCTAGAACAAGGGATCATATTTGATGAATTAAGATACCTTGTCCCCTAAACTTGGGACGTCGTTTCTGGATAAACATTTCATCTACTTTTAGAGGCTTTATCTATGGAGCACGAGACTCCCACGCTACAACTACTATTTTCCCTAGTGTAAAGGCTTCATCTCAGCTCTGCATCTGCGCCTCTGCAATGCAAGGCCTCATCTCGACTATGCAGAAGGGCTTCCATCATGCACGACTCCATCTCTCTTATGCATCAGTGTGACTACCATGCAAGGCATAATTTTACCAATGCATCAGTGCATCCGACATGCAAGGAATCGTCTCGCTTATGCATCCGTTCATCCTCCATGCAAGGCGTTATCTTACCTATGCATAGGGCTTTCACCATCCAATGCCTCATTTCTCCTATACATTAGTTTCTTTGCCATGTAAGGCTTCATTTTGCCTATGCATTAGTGCTTCCGCCATGCAAAGCCTTATCACGCATATGCATCAATACTGCCACCACATGGAACCCACCTTGAAACCTAAGAGATGAACCCCTTCCTTGGATGGATCAAAGTCTATAGAAAAAGCTTTCATATTGAAAGCCACCCCCTGCAAAGAAGTAAAAAAAACCTCGAAAGGAAAGGTACAGTGTACCAAAACGGGGTCTATCTTGAAACCTATTGGGCAGACCCCTTCCACGGATGAACCAAACATCGTGGAGAAAGCCATGGAAGAACTATCCCCTGTAAAGAAGTAAAAAAGTCTCAAAATGAGAGTTGTGATATACCCAATGGGGTCCACCTCGAAACCTACGAGGCATATCCCTTCCATAAATGGGTCATACACCATGGAAAAAGCATTTGCATGGAAGAGTCACCCCCATATGAAGAAGTAAATCAACCTCGGAAGAAGAGGTGCGATGTACCCAAATAGAGCCCATCTTAAAACCTATGAGGCATACCCTTTCCATGGATAGATCAAAGACCATGAAAGAAACCCGTGCATGGAAGAGTTACCCCCTACACGTAAGTAAAAAAAGGCCCCGAATGAGGTGCGAAGACCCTTAAAGTTTGTCTCTTCACCAATTGGCTCTCCTCATGCAAGGGCCTTAACTAAGTTCAATTCAACCATATCAAAGGTTTTATCTTCACCAATAGGCTCATCCTCATGCAAGGGCCTTACCCAAATTCAATTCAGCCTCATCAAAGACTGCCTCTTCACCAACGAGCTCGAGGGCCTTGCCCAAGTTCGATTCAATCTTATCAGAGCTATCTCTTCACCAATGGGCCATCCTTATGCAAGGTCTCTCGCAAGTTCAATTCAGTCTTATCAAAGGTTACCTCTTTACTAAAGGGCTCGTCTTCATACAAACGCCTTACCCAAGTTCAATTAGCCTCATCAAAGGTTGCCTCTTCGCTAATGGGCTCTTCTTTATGCAAGGGGTTCAAGTTCAATTCAACTTCATCAAATGCTATATCTTTACCAACAAGCATGTTGTTATGCAAGAGCCTTGTCCAAGTTCAATTTAGCCTTGTCAGATGCTGATTTTTCACCACGACGCTCCCTCATGTAAAGGTCACGTCCAAGTTCAATTCAGCCTCAACAAAGATTGCCTTTTCACCAACAGGCTCGTCCTCATAAAAGAGCCTTGTCCAAAGTCAATTCAACCTTATCAAAGGTTGTCTCTTCACAGATGTGCTCTTTCTCATGCAAGGGTCTCGCCTAAAATTTAATTCAATCTCATCAAAGGCTACCTCTTTACCAACGGGCTCTTCCTTATGCAAAGGCCTAACCCAAGTTCAATTAAGTCTTATTGTAGGCTTCTTCAACAAGAAGTTCGCCCTCAATGTAAGGACCTCGCCTTAACTTAATTCAGTCTTATCATACGCTTCATCTTCGATAATCGGCTCGCCTAAAAGAAAGTCAGAAATCTGATACAATATTTTACTCATATTATGCATTTTAAGTCCATGCATTTTATAAGTAACCATGCTTTAACTTGGGGGACTATTGTGCTAAGTTATGCCTTCGCAATTGAGAGGTTAGAAAAGCACAGATTCAACCAACATAAAATAGCCCATGCTAAGCTCCACTTCTTCAAAACAGAATATGTGGCATGAACAAGGCAACACACTTCAACCCAAAAGTCCACGCATTATACGAATATTCAAACATGGACTTGGAAGACCATTGTTATGCCTCTTCCAATGAAGCTCCAGCATGACCACATGGCAACCACATAGCAAGTGAACCTAGGCTTGCACTCCACGTTATTCTACCCATTTGAAAATTTTAGCTGAACCCTTATGAAGAGGTTGAACCTATGTGAAGGATTGAACCCTCATGGATAAGGCAATGCGGGTATAGGAATTGCAGAGGATCTTCCGTACAAGATATTTCATTTATGATTGATGTGACAATACACTGCAAAAGCCACTCTACCAAGTCAATATGTCAAGTCTAGCCTCTATGTGCTAGGCATAAGGCTGCAAAAAGTCATAAAATTAAATGCACTTAAGGTTAGAACTGATCGATTGATGTTTATAACAAAGTGCCTCATTCGCACATGTCTCTTTTTCTAATGGTTCTTACTCATTCCCTTCTACTATAAAAGCTCATATATTGTGTCATTCAAAGGTAATGCAAATTCAGACTCTTAAGCTATAACTTTGTTCTCTTTCTATATTTTGTTTACATATTCTCTCAAAATCGAACTACTTTTTACATAAGTGGCTCACGTCTAAAACGCGTCCAATATCCAAATAAAAACTTTCTACATATAAGAAACATACTTGGATAAATTAAGAACTAATATTTTATCCACAAAAATTGACATCAAAAGTTGTGTACTATTTGAATTGTTCCAATTTACTAATCATTTTTATTACCAATAAAAATGATATGTGTTACGCCTCTTCCAACGAAGTCCTAAGCATGGCCAAGTGAACTACACAGCAAGTGGATCTAGACCCGCACTCCACATCATTCTGCCCATATGAAAATTTGGTCGAACCTCTATTAGCTGAACCCCTATTGGTCGAACCCCAAGAGGGCCAAATCCCTCTTCATACTAGATCTTGTATTAAGTGGGTGATGTGACAACTCACTAAGTATGTAATTCTACTCAATCAAATAAGTCAAGTCAAGTCTTACATGTCAAATCTAGGGCTGCTAAGCCGTCACGGCATTAATAACAAAATGGTCTATGAATGATTGATTGATAGCTACGACAAGAGGTCCCAACTGTGCGGAGAGGCCATGTGCCCTCTCATCTAACAACTCTTAATCATCATCTTCTACTATAAAAGCGATACTTAGTATCATTTTGAAGGGGGTAAGTTTAGACTCTCAAGCCTATATTCTTGCTACACACACTTTTTAGTGTTCTACTCCCAAGTCGACCCCTTTTCTATCGATTAGAGGTTCACGTTCTAAGCTCCCCTACACCCAAAACTATTCTTTTATCTGACTCGACCTTCGGGTGTGTGTGATTAACGAACGGCCTATCCAAGTGTGTTGGGATTTAGCTTACGTGGATGTGAGAGGTTTTGGGATCTGTTGGCCACATCATTGGTACAATTTTTGAGTCAACAATATGTATTGTGCATTTGATTGCAAGTGTGGAAAGAAAATAAATTTTAGGCAATTCAATTGTTTAGAACTCGTTTGTATGGTAATTATTGATTAAATGTGTTTGATTGATTTAGTTTTCAATTTGAAAAGTATTATACTTGTTCATTTTTTATTTGTGGGTAAATAAGAGAGAGGGGATATATAAGAGAGAGAAAGAAAGAGAATTATCTGGAAAATAAAAGAAAATATTTTCGTTATTTTTGAGGAAATATACTCCTAGATAATTAATAACATGAATATTAGTGGGATCCTTTTTCACATCATGAGTCAATTCGCTCAAGGTGGAAGCTTGCGTGTTCGGCCCAGCTCGACAAAGAGAAGTACTTATCTTAATAAAATAGGCTTAGTA
Organism: Fraxinus ornus; assembly: GCA_903798235.1. Classification (NCBI taxonomy): domain Eukaryota; kingdom Viridiplantae; phylum Streptophyta; class Magnoliopsida; order Lamiales; family Oleaceae; genus Fraxinus; species Fraxinus ornus. The sequence continues at coordinate 32,102 of CAIGRF010329759.1, read as the reverse complement.
TGAAACGTACCTTTTTTGAACAAAAGTATTGGATAAAAAAAAAATACTAAAAAATAATTTTTAAAACTTAAATATATGACTTGACTAAAAAAATTACTTGTAAATAACATTTACCTTCTTTTGTATTGCAGCCAAACATTCTCGAAGCTTGAAGAATAAATATTCTATTAGTACAAAATAATTCAAAATTTTAAATAAAATTATTTTCAACTATATTTGTTCTCATGCAATATTAGTAGTAGTAACAACGTACAAGTCTTGAATCCAATTGAAGTCTATTTACAAACAAGCAACTAATTGATTTATTTGCAAAATCGGATTAATATATAATTATTTATTCATTCATCTAAAAAAATTAATCTATTAAAAAGATAAAAGCTATTTGATTAGGGAATCGAGGTATGTATAGACTTTTTTGTTTCACATTTGTATAAAATTTAAGACTGTTGCACAGTATAGCAGCCGACATTTTTCACCTCCTTTGTGTGATAATGGGGCCTAGCTGTTTGAAAAAAAGGGTCAAAAAATTTCTAAGAATAGGAAAAAAATGTAAAACAAACAAGTTGTTAATTAAAATTAAAACCTTTTCACACCAACGAATATTTACCAGAGATTTTTAACTTATATTCTACACCTCCTTCATTCGCATATTGAGATTTAATTTTTACTGAAATTCTAATTGGTGAATTTTCAATATAAATATTTTATCTATGATTTATCTTCTATATATATATCTCAGCTTTAAAAATAAAAATAAAAAAGTGAAAATTGCATTAGTGAATGGTGGGTGACCAAATCATTAGTGGGAAAAATAATAAAATTTAAAATTTACTATAAACGTGAGTATTTTATCTTTTATTTAGTTAAAAAACTTGATTACGTTCAATTGAACAGAGTAGCCAACCAACCTCGTGGAACATGCGTGTGGTCCTTTTGCTGCTATTATTATTATTATTTTTAAAAAATTATGTTTGTCCCAGAATGTGAACAAACAAGCATAGGCGATGCAGGATTGGACTAAAAAAAACTCAAATTGGGCTAAAACAAAATCACAAGGAAAAAAAAAAAAATTCTTTCTTGAATCCTAGCACTTGTTTGTAAAGGATTTTCCCAAGATTTGAAGCAATTTTATAACCGTTGAGCAGCTCAGAAGTGGGGCCCATTGTAGCTGTTGGCTTTGTTTGCCCTTCCACTAGATTATCACAATTTTTAAAGATGCTCTTTAAGAATAGTCAAATATGATGATTGGAAGAAATGTGTACAGAGTAATTCAAAGTAATTCAAAGGGTACTATAAACTTTTACCATTTTTAGGTGATAGTTTCTACTGATGGCTTAAATGCCTGGCAGCAATGGAAAGGCATACAGCAGTCATATTTGAGCTAAAAATCTTGGATAAATCCCTCCCAGACAGGTTCTTGATATGAATTGAGGAGTAAGATGAACACATGCTCTTTTAAAATGAACACTTCGTAAAAGTACGACTTGAATACATGCCCGAATTGTTGCACAAAGTCGTGTATATACCAAATTTCCACGTGTCTTATCATATGATGTTCATTTGCATTCCTTCAACTTTGAAATTTCATTTATCCTTTAAATATGTTGATAATCTTATTCTTTTTCTAAAGTTATTTAGAAATGCTAGACTGAAAATAAACTCAAAATCGTGCAAAAATGTCTTGGTCTAATTCAAATTGGACTACCTCTTTTATCTGTAAATAAACATTTTTACAGTACTCTCGATTATGATCAAATTATATAATAAATAAGTTGAATATGTCTCCTCTTATTTCAATCTCTCTACATTTTAATAATCCACACAAGGTTCTCATAGTGGTGCACGTTGAAATTGCTTCACAATTGCATTAGGATTCTACCTCGTGGTTTCCTTTTCAATTCCAAGTATTCAGCATCCAATTCAATTAGGAACTCTAAATCTGCAGGAACGGATACTGGAGAAGGCCATAATTAATTATCCAATTATATACTTTTTTGCAATTAAATAGAGTTTTAAATAGTTATTTTTAGGAGAATGTATGATTAAAAAATAGAAAAAAAATTTGAGTTCCTTACAAAATATTTTCTTATGTGAATGTACAATTTAAAATGAACATGTAAAAAAAAAATCTGAAAAAATAATTGTCAAACAGGAACTTATATTTTTGAACTGGCTTTAAAAAATGTGTGTGTGTGTGTGAGAGAGATAGAGAGAAATTGTTGCATGTGAAAAATACTTGATTAAATTATCATTTCTGGCAAGTTGGCACTCAATAAAATATAGGAAAATTCTTGGAGTACTGGAAAGAAATTACAGATTTTGTACAGGATTTCAATTGTTGTCTCACACGGGGATGGGCCCCATGTGAGTTTTATATTCAAAAAACAAACCACCCACCTACGTGTAGCAGCTTTCTAAACTATAACTGGTAGACGATATTAGTATATTTGATAACACTAGCCGACGTTAAATTTGTGTTGCAAGTTATTATAAAATGTTTTATAAGTATTATAAAAGTAATATTTGAATATGCGTAAATATTAATTAATTTAAAATTAATACTAGAAAATATATACGTGACAATAAAAGTTAAATTATTTATTTAATTTTCAATTAAGTACAACTGAATGTTAATTAATATACATGGAAGTGAATAATGAAATGCATTCTTGAATGTGAAATTTTAATTAATTTATAATTGGGATTAATAACACTGAAATACATAAATAAAGATAAATATTAATTAAATAAATGGAATGTTAATTAATTGAGAATTAGTAATCAGGAATTCATACATTAATGAAAGCACACGGGTGAAATGAATTTGTCAAATGTATATTTATATTTATGGTAATTAAATGGTTAAATAAATTAAATACATATTTAAAAAATGAAAAGTAAGGTATTATTAAAATAATTGAATTATAGTAGAGTTATAATCGTTCAAAAAATAATTATCACTTGGTGTGATATTTAGATAGTGTTTGGTGATGATTAAAATTAGATTTTTAGTAGATTGTGATATAAGTTTTTGAAATGCGTGATTGAAAAGTTGTGGGACCCATGAAAGATGTGATTAATATTGATTATTTGATTTTGACTTGAATTCGGACCAAACATGGACTTAATATATTATAGATTTATTATAAAATATAAACTGTGACTCTTACTAATTAAAAGTAAATAAAAAATATAGATAAAAAACTTTGTCAAATATACTGTATACCTAACTTGTCAACCGAGACTTTGGAAACTTGGATACATTCAAGATTGGAGGCCTAATATATTACGAAACCTCAGAATAGTCCTGGTTCAATGTTTCTCATCCTCCACTAATTGTGTTTCAATTTTCAAAGAAAATCCATATTTTTCCTTTTCCTTCTGGAAATTATTGTGCTTGCAACCAGAAAAATAAGTAGACTAATTCATTGTTGAGTGGAATTAGAATTTCCTTCAGAACCCAAATGCACTTTGTTCTATTGTTTGACTAGTTTTTTCTAGTCTACTTTCCTTTTATACGAGCACCTACAAAATAGAAAGATATCAATTAAAAGCCGTACTTGATACATAGGTTTCACAATGCTCAAATCAGAAGTTAAAACGAACAAGATTATACTTTTTGCATTACTTCTTTTTATTAAGTCGAAACTAACATAATATTAAGTATAAATTCTGAAGATTGTAGTGCCTTATACCTCTCTTGACAGATTGCTTACGTGGTAGATTTCTAATGGTTAAATTAAATGTGCGAGATGTGAAAGATAGTGTATGATCTTGTCAAGTGTAAATTTTATAAGTCAAGAAGTAAATTAATGTGTACATATAGTAAGATTATTTTTTTCTTTTACCTAAATGTATTTTGAAGTATTTCATGGTTTTTTCAAAATATATATATTTGGGAAAATTGCAACCACGGTATCAAAACTTTCACATAATAGCAGTCTTGCCCAAAATTTCATTTGTGCCACTCATGGTACCAAACTTATCAAAAATTCTCACTTAAAGTCCAAATGGATGAAAACTGTTAGTTTGACCGTTAGTTGATCAGATAATTGACCTTGAAATGATGAACAATAAAACACCTACAAAAAGAGATCGGGGTCTATCTCTCCCATTGTACATTTGGCGTGAGAATTAGTGATTGTGTTTAAGTGAATGATGAAGGACTTGACGAAAAAGAGAGAAAACTAGAAAAGTACTGTGAAAGGAAAAAATATTTTTACATTTGGCACGCCTATGAAGTATTTATAGAACCATATAATCATAGAGCGATTTTTGTCCATGTGTTTAGTGGTTAACGTCCACTCACTAGATTATTTTCATCCACATACTCAATGGTCAACTTCCACCAACTAAGTGGTTAAAAGGATCGGTGATCACTGTCAAAGATTTTCAACTGATTAGAAGGATGTCCGAGCGATAAGGAGTCATGGTGGTTGAACGAGCTTCCTAGGGGTCGACCATCTAGTGATCAATCGGTCATCGTGAAGTCACTTGGGCAATTATAGTGGTAGTTGATCTATCATAGCAGTAGTCGAGTAATTATAGTAGTAGTCGGTCTATCATAGCAATAGTTGACCTATCATAGCAGTAATCGAGCAATCATAGTGGTAGTTGATCTATCATGGCGATAGTCGGTCTATCATAGCAGTAGTCGAGGCAATCATAGTGGTAGTCGGGCAATTGCCTTCGCTTGGTTGGCTATCGTAGTTTATTATTTATATCACATAGCATCATTATCCTCGTTACCTCTTGTCTATAGTTATCGTTAAAAGCAGTATTCTAAAAAGCGTAAAACGTGGCTAGACGTTGAGACGAAACTTCAAACTTTACAAGATTAAGCGAGCCTATACGAAGCCTAGGTATAAAAAGGCATTTTCTTAATTTTAAACATTTTAAAAATGATTTAATAATTTTAAAAAAACATATCAAATATCTAAAATTATAAAATATTATATTTACTTAATAATTCTTACAATTAATCAATTATACAATTTTCAAATTTTCAAAATGTAAAATCTAGATTATTCCTACTTATTAGATTTATATGAACTTTATACATCTTTTTGAAGTTTTCAACAAAATAATGAGTCTCAAGATCATAATTACATAATAGAGATAGTACCGTAACTTAAATCTTATTTAACTCTTTATCGAATAAAGTTATTTTTAACTTATGTACATATAAAGTCATTAAAAGAATCTGAAAGTAAAGTAAAATGAAAAGTTTTTTAAAAATAAAAAAGTTAATAAACTAAAGTCAAATAAAAGACTTTTAGAAAAAAATGAAAAAAAAAAAATTAATAAAGCTTGCCTAGGGAAGACGAAGGAGAAGAATTGAGGAAGGGAAAAATTCAACTGTTTAAAAATTGAAAAAAATTTGCATAGGCACGAAGCAAGGCGTTTTGCTTGAGCACCAAGCTTAGGCGTCACCTAGACGAGCCTTTTAGAACACCGATTATGAGGTAGCATCTTCACTACTTTGTGTCATAAGAGCACTTACCCTTTTTTTGTATTTCCATTTCATCTCCAAGCTAGTATTATACTCTTCTTCTAGCCAAAAAGCCTTTAAAATCATCCTCTTACACATCGTGGGTGTGCAAAAGTGAGAGTGATNCTGATTAGAAGGATGTCCGAGCGATAAGGAGTCATGGTGGTTGATCGAGCTTCCTAGGGGTCGACCATCTAGTGATCAATCGGTCATCGTGAAGTCACTTGGGCAATTATAGTGGTAGTTGATCTATCATAGCAGTAGTCGAGTAATTATAGTAGTAGTCGGTCTATCATAGCAATAGTTGACCTATCATAGCAGTAATCGAGCAATCATAGTGGTAGTTGATCTATCATGGCGATAGTCGGTCTATCATAGCAGTAGTCGAGGCAATCATAGTGGTAGTCGGGCAATTGCCTTCGCTTGGTTGGCTATCGTAGTTTATTATTTATATCACATAGCATCATTATCCTCGTTACCTCTTGTCTATAGTTATCGTTAAAAGCAGTATTCTAAAAAGCGTAAAACGTGGCTAGACGTTGAGACGAAACTTCAAACTTTACAAGATTAAGCGAGCCTATACGAAGCCTAGGTATAAAAAGGCATTTTCTTAATTTTAAACATTTTAAAAATGATTTAATAATTTTAAAAAAACATATCAAATATCTAAAATTATAAAATATTATATTTACTTAATAATTCTTACAATTAATCAATTATACAATTTTCAAATTTTCAAAATGTAAAATCTAGATTATTCCTACTTATTAGATTTATATGAACTTTATACATCTTTTTGAAGTTTTCAACAAAATAATGAGTCTCAAGATCATAATTACATAATAGAGATAGTACCGTAACTTAAATCTTATTTAACTCTTTATCGAATAAAGTTATTTTTAACTTATGTACATATAAAGTCATTAAAAGAATCTGAAAGTAAAGTAAAATGAAAAGTTTTTTAAAAATAAAAAAGTTAATAAACTAAAGTCAAATAAAAGACTTTTAGAAAAAAATGAAAAAAAAAATTAATAAAGGTTGCCTAGGGAAGACGAAGGAGAAGAATTGAGGAAGGGAAAAATTCAACTGTTTAAAAATTGAAAAAAAATTGCATAGGCACGAAGCAAGGCGTTTTGCTTGAGCACCAAGCTTAGGCGTCACCTAGACGAGCCTTTTAGAACACCGATTATGAGGTAGCATCTTCACTACTTTGTGTCATAAGAGCACTTACCCTTTTTTTGTATTTCCATTTCATCTCCAAGCTAGTATTATACTCTTCTTCTAGCCAAAAAGCCTTTAAAATCATCCTATTACACATCGTGGGTGTGCAAAAGTGAGAGTGATGGTAAGAGTGGAAGGGAATCGATCGGCCAATCCAAAGATGGGCTTGTTGACAATCGTGACCCAGTTGGTCGATTGATTGCCAGGGCCTGCTGTTCGATAGACTAATCGACTAGCCATTTGGGGTCGGTCGATCGAACCTCCCCGGAGTGACAGTCTAACATATTTAACAATTTCCATCTTTCGATCCATGTTCTACTAAAATCCACATTGATTTTTGTAAATCCCCCAATCAAAATTTTGAAATTGAGCGAGATCCAACAGGTAAAGTTGTGGTCCTTGACATTCCAGAGAGACCTAGCACTTATAATTCTTCAACCAAACTGAATCACTTGCTTGATAGATATTATCGTGATTAATGTGCGTTCAATTTTCTTCCATATTCACTTTTTTTGATGGCCAGGCAATTTGTTGTTCACACGGTTGATCGCTTGGCAGTCGGCGCATCATGCTTCGACTGCTATGCGATCGATTGCTTGACTAGTGCATAGTGGTCATATGCACTAGCTTTGTCGATTGACGTCATTGCTTGCTACTCATAGTGGTCATATGCACGAGCCACACGGGCCGATCCGTGACGAGCCGAGCCAACTCAGCTAAGTTTAAAAAAAGTTAAAAATAAAAAATAATTCAGCTAATTGCGTTTGTAGGCAGCTTATATATTGAAAAAAGTTAAAAATAAAATAAAATATTTCAGATTACTACAAACCATGTAGCTGTGAATATTAAAAAAAGAGAGAGAAAAAATAGAGTCGAGCTGTAAAGGCCCGAGCCAAAATCTCGGGTCAAACCTAAATTTTTTGCCAAACAAAGGCTCAGCTTGGCTCGGGCAAAAAAAGCCTGAACCATTTTTACTTGAGCCAAGCCCGAGCTTTGAGCTTCGACTCGTGGTTTGGCTTGGCTCGGCTCGGTTCGGCTCGACTTGTTGACACTCTTACTCACCGCTTAGCCCATTGGATGATTTTATATACAAAACACGATGTCTAGTGGTTTTGAGCCTTAATTGATTTTTCGGTTTTAAAACTCACCACTAGGGTTGTAGAGCAAGTTTGAGCTTATAACCATTTTTTTTTTGGTTTTCTTGCTCTCCGCCCAGCCCTTTGGATGACATGTTGTGTTGATTTCGAGTTCGATTAACGAATTTTAGTTCAACTATTTCCATTGAAGATTTTTTAGCTTTAACCAATTTTTGATTTTTTTTGCTTACCGCTTAACCCCTTGGATGACTTTGATGTACTAAACACGAAATCTAGTTATTTTGAGTCTTAAACCATTTTGTATATTTTGAAAACTCACCACTAGGATCGTAGAGAATTTTTGATTTCATAACCATTTTTTTTCTTACTCACCGCTTAGCCCATTGGATGATTTTATATACAAAACACGATGTCTAGTGGTTTTGAGCCTTAATTGATTTTTCGGTTTTAAAACTCACCACTAGGGTTGTAGAGCAAGTTTGAGCTTATAACCATTTGTTTTTTGGTTTTCTTGCTCTCCGCCCAGCCCTTCGGATGACATGTTGTGTTGATTTCGAGTTCGATTAACGAATTTTAGTTCAACTATTTCCATTGAAGATTTTTTAGCTTTAACCAATTTTTGATTTTTTTTGCTTACCGCTTAAACCCCTTGGATGACTTTGATGTGCTAAACACGAAATCTAGTTATTTTGAGTCTTAAACCATTTTGTATATTTTGAAAACTCACCACTAGGATCGTAGAGCATTTTTGATTTCATAACCATTTTTTTGTTTTCTTGCTCGCCGCCTAACCCCTCGGCGTGATATGTTGTGTTGAGCGCATGGTCTAGTGATTTCTAGTCTTAACCATTTTTTTTGGTTTTGAAAGCTTACCGCTAGGATCGTAGAGAGATTTTGAGCTTATAACCACTTTTTGGTTTTCTTGCTCACCGCCTAAACCCTCGGATGATTTGTTGTGTTAAGCGTATGGTCTAGTGATTTTGAGCTTTAACTATTTTTTTTTTATTTTGAAAGCTCATCACTATGAACGTAGAGAGACTTTGAGCTCGTAAGCATTTTTTTTTGTTTTCTTGCTCGTCGCCTAATCCCTCGGATGACTTATTCTGTTAAGCGCGTGGTCGAATGATTTTGAGTTTTAACCATTTTTTGGATTTGAAAGCTTACCACTATTACCGTAGAGTAATTTTGAGCTTACAATCACTTTTTTTTTAATTGCTCATTGCCTAACCCCTCAAGTGATTTGTTGTGCTGATCGAAGTTGTGAGCCCATGATTTGTGTAAAAAATCTCAACATCTTTAGATCAATTTTGTGCATTTACATAAACTTTTCCTAGATTTACGAACTTAGTAGGCACACTAAGCATCCCAGATAGGTTGGCCCTTCCTTAGAACCCTCATCATCTAGCACCATCTAGACTTTTCATTTAATAATGCTGATAATTACCAAGAGGCTAAACCTAGTAACAAGCATTACATTAGAGAAATCATTAAAATTCCTAGCAACTATACTTACAAGGAAAATATAAAGACATCCTACCTAACTATTTTTTTTTGAAAGCTCACCGTCTAGCTCCTTAGAAGCTCAAAATCCAATATCATGACTAATGGAGAACCCTTAGCTTGTACGCTATCTACATAATACTTCCTTGAATCGTGTTGATCACCTCTTACACTTCCAACCCCCAACTGGTTAGGAATTTCATGATTTGGTGGTAGATTGAAAGGACATCACTAGCAACGTTTAACAAAGGTCGTTCATAGATTGTGTTGTGTGCCATGGGTGTTTTGACGACTAGAAAGCTTGCTAAGATTACCACGCTTGTTGGGTAAGCACCCCTACGGCACCTTCTACTATCACATATGCACCTCTAAATCTTAAAGAGGAGTGGTTATGGTTTTCAATTTTCTAAAGATGTTTTCAACTCCAAAAAGACCTCTCAAGTAAGAACATGAGCTACACTACCACCATTGACTAGCACCCTATTAACGTCAAAATCAGTTATGTTGCCGACACCATCAGGGCATCATCATGAAAGCTTGCTATACCAATCAAGTCTTCCTCACCAAAAGTGATGTTTGGATTGAATCTTGCCTTTTTCTGAATGGAGCAAACCCCAATAGAACGAGCATAAATTTTCTAGCAGAATTTGAATTTCCACCTGCTGATATCCTTTTGACAATCACATTTATTGCTCAGGGCCCTAGAAGGTGGACGATCATCGACTTTCTCTTTGCCTCAATCATTTTTCACGTATTTAGCTAGGAATCCTTGTATCAGAAGACGTTCGATCTCTTTTTTCAGATGGATGCAATTTTCTATCATGCCCATGATCTTTATGGAAATGGCAACATTTTTTTCCCTCTTGCTAGTAGACGCAAGGCTTTGGCCAATCGAGCTCTTTTATGTCTCGAATCTTCATCAATACCTTAGTATACAAAGTGCCCAAAGGGATAAAGGTCTCGAATTTTTCACGCTTTTGCTTGGTCAATCGATCCTGTGTATATCCCTTATTCATGGGTTCATTTTTCAGATTGTTTATATTAGTGTTTTTTCGCTAATCATGCGACTTTTGCTTGTAAGTTTTGGGCTATCATCCTTTTCGAAGACTTTTTATGACCTTCTCCGCTTCTTTGCATCTACATATTTGTTTTTCTTCTTCAATAGGGCATGCATCAACTCCGGGCGGGGAGGGGGGGGGTTCTTTGATAGCGAAATCTTAAATGCCCGATTTCGCATCCTATCCATCAATGCGATAATTACGACTGACATTTGAAGGTCATTATGCCAAGTATAGCCCGACAAACCTGGTCAAATAGTCTTGTAAGGGCTTATCTTTCTCCTAGACAACTTGCATCAACCTATGGCTATTTTTATCTTTTTCTTGCTACTTAAAAAATATGACACAAAGCTCCAGAAAAGTTTATCAAAAGTTGTGATAGACCAGGGTACCAAGGTTGCTACCCAGGCTCTAGTAGACCAGGGTACCAAGGTTTCTACCCAGGCTCTAGCCTATTTCCTTATCATCAATGGAAATGATTGACACATCAATGCGTTGGGGCTGTATATAGTCACAACAAATCAACGAAGGACCACAAGTGGTCAAGCGGATCTGTGACTCATCACATGCCTCTATCATCAGTGATTTGAAGCCTTTTGGTAGAAGGACGCCATGACTTCTGGTGCAAATGGGTCTTCTTCCAAAATTAGTTGCTTGCGTCTATCATTTCTTTTTGATAATGTATCATTATTTCCTCCATCTTGCGTCCCAAGTCTACCATAAGACGTGGAACACGCAGATCCGTGACTTCATTAGTCCTTGGTTTGCTACCATTGATTGGATGGGATGGAGGGATAACCATTTGTGCCACTGGGAACAGTTGTCTGCGTGTATCTTATAGTGGATTGAGGGATGGGCCGACCGCTCTCTGAGCCTGGCCTTGCAAAAGAGTTATCATGGCTACCAATGAGTCTTTAGAAAACTAAATTGACTCTGTGTTACATATTTAGGTTGCGATAATGGGTTTTGACCCCGGGCAACAAACTGTAATTCCACCATATTTCCGATCAAGAGCGTATCACTCCTAGTTCTCCTTTTAAATATAGCTTTTATATATTTAGAACTTACCATAGACAGTGCCAATGAAATAATAATGAAACAATCTTTCAACTTCTTTAGCGGAGCAATGCGGCTTTTGCTACTTCGATGAACAATGAAACACCTACAAGATGAGATCGAGGTTATGTCCCCCGTTGTACCTCTAGCATGAGAATTAAAGATCGGGTTTAAATGAACGATGAATGACTTAAATGAGAGAAAGCTAGAAAAGTACTATGAAAGGAAATTTTTTTTATACCTGGCACGATTTGAAGTATATATAGGTGCTTAGAACCATGTAAACTACTAAGTGGTTTTCATCCACGTGTCCGTGGTTAACGTCCACTCACTAGATGTTATTCACCCACGTATTCAGTGGTCAACTTCCATCAGTCCAGTAGTTAAAAGGATCGGTGATAACCGTCTGACTTTTTCAACCAATTAAAAGGATGTTTGAGCGGTTGGGAGTCATGGTGGTCGATTGAACTTCCTAGTGGTTGACTACCCAGTGGTCGGTCGATCGATCGCGATAGTCGATTGATCATTGTGATAGTTAGTCTATACATGTGTGGTCTATCATAACAATAGTCAGACAATCATAGTGGTAGTTAGTCTATCATAGCGATAGGTGGGCAATCATAGTTGGAGTCGATCTATCATAGCGATAGACGGATTTTCCTAGCGGTATTCGGGCAATTGCCTTTGTTTGGTTGGCCATCGTAGCCCTATTTATATCATAGAATATCACAAATCATCATTCGTTAAATACGCACTTAGTCCAATAGCTCATAATTTAGTGAAATTAAGGTTGAAAGTTAGGAATTGTGAAAATTTTGAACATTGCTTCCTACTGACCTAGTAAAAAAACTAGGATGGCTTTAGGCGTCAATATGGTGATGCTTCTTTGATCACGAGGAATCTGTTGTGACTTGACATTCGTTGAGTACCATATTGAAGTAATAGATATTCATTCACTTGGAATAAAATCACGATTATTGAATGAAAATGTCAAATTTATCTTTCGTCTAAAGGTCAATTAATTGGGAAGAAATATCATATTTAATAGAAAAAAAAATACAACCTCTCATGTATAGACAATCATGTACAACTAGGGGTGGGTGTGGGTTGGGTCGATTTGCCTCAACCCAAACACAAATCCAACCCAACATTGTTGGTTTGTTCGAAATCCAACTCAACCCAACCTATGTAAATGTTGAAATCTATCCCAACCCAACCCAATTATGTGTCGGTCGGGTCGGGTTGGGTTGGTTGGTTTGAAATAAACTTATTGCACATATAAAAATAAAATGGGATTTTGGGTTGTTAACCCTATAACTCATATTCAATGAAATTCAATGTCAACCTCATCGTAATCCTTCCTCAACTTAGATCCCCATTTTCACTAAATATTGTCATAAATTCCGATTTTTTGACACATATGTTGGAATTTGAAAGACTAAATCTGATACCCTTAAGTTATATTATATAACTAATTATAAGTTTGTATTGACATTTGATTTGATTATTGTATTATCATAAGCATTTTAGAAAGCTCATTTCCTCTATGTGCATTGTGTAATCTAAAAACATATTGTAGGAAATAACATGTGCAATTGCAAAATGAATTTGTACAGCTTATCCAACAAAGAATGGGGAACAAAATCAGGTTCATAAACTTAGAAGTTACAAACATATTTCCAGCATAATGTTAACAGCAGCAGATTTTGAGAATCAAAATGTAAGCGTTCATCATAAATTAGCTGATGTTAAGCGAGAAATTGTGCAAATCCATGAATATGTTCACCATAAATTAGTTAATTTTCGATATTAAATTAATTTAATTATCCCCTAATATTGAGAGGTCCTTTATCGGGGGATCCAAATCCACCTAAAATGCAAGTAGATACACATTTACTAGTACACTTCTCAGCTTTCTTAGATTTCGACTGTTGGATCCTCACCTTCTTCTTACAATCCTTTTGTTCAGGAGTACATACACTCGATAATGCTTGTGGTATATTCGATAGAGTCTCCTCCGATTGTTGCGGCGCCGCCACCTCAATTGCACCCGCCCCGACCACCACAGAAAACATGATTGCGATCGCGACCACCGTTGTTACAACTACACTTATCCGATGACCATTGGTGATGCGCGCGGAGATAGAATTGTAACTATTTCGACATAGTATTGAGCATCTGCTGTAAGGTCCACCATAGATTAACATTCTTTTGAGCGAGAGAGAGCAGAGACTAGAGACTTAAGAGATGGATGGATTGAATGAGATAATGCGACTTTAGGGTTTTGTTTTTAAATGCGTTTTGTTTTTACTAGTGAGGAAAACGTGCGTTGCACATTAGTGACAAAACAGAAATGACTAACACGGTAACAATTTCGAGTTCTAAATTTAGTTTGTATACCATCAAAAATCCTTGCACATTC
>CAIGRF010329681.1:29554-41133 GCA_903798235.1 Fraxinus ornus | reverse complement strand
TTTCTATCATTACACTTTAACCTCGTGTTGTAACCATTGAGAGCACCATAGGTTCTCACTGCAATCCGAAACTATTCCATTGGCCGAAAGAGTTGTCCAACCTCAAACTGCGGATTCCTGATATCCATTTCATCCAAAAATTCTGGAAAGCGGTAACCAACCTCTTCATCCGATGAACAAGCCAATAATAACTCCTCAGATGATGGATACTCCAAGTCATCGTCCTCCACCTCCCCTGCACTCATCACTACTACTTCATTTATTGCTTCATTCATGTCTGGTCCAAATTCGAAGCCATCTGTCACATTGCAGTCGTACATAAAATCATCTTCCTCAGAAGCCATGTCAACCTCGGAATGAACGAAATCAGGGTCTTCCTCATAATCTGTCAACAAATTGAAAACAATGAAATTAAATACCTGTAGTTTATGAATCATCTGTAATAACTAGTATGTATGTAAAATCACACAAACTGGAGCTGGAAGATTTGTGTAGAAACTAACTACCAATACGCCTATGTTTAACACCCATTTTGAGAGAAAAATTAGTTTTTGAATAGTGATTGATGGAAAAATGTGTGGTTAAAAAGTAAGGAAATTTTTTAGGTGTATGTGTAATATTATTTTATTGATAAAATGTGTGGTTGAAATGAAGAAAGAGAAAAAGAGTGAGAATGAGAATGACAAAAAAATGGGTGTCAAACATAGGCTACGTTTATCTTAGACAGCATCTCAGCTTTATATTTAACTATAACATTACACTTGCAGTAAACTCATTGCACGCAACACACACATTGTAGGCGACGACAGTAAACTTATTGCATGCAACACACATTAACGCTTATAAATCAAAAGGTGGGCTTTACCTCCGTGATCTCCCTCCATGTTTGCAAATTGAAACCTCATAAAGAAGTTAAACCAATTGAAGATGCACTGCAACCATTTCATGCTTCCATAAAGAATCAAGCGATTTCCAGTTCACTTTAAAAAGAATGAGAATGAGAATGACAAAAAAATGGGTGTCAAACATAGGATACGTTTATCTTAGACAACATCTCAGCTTTATATTTAACTATAAAATTACACTTGCAGTAAACTCATTGCACGCAACACACACATTGTAGGCGACGAAAGTAAACTCATTGCACGCAACACACATTAACGCTTATAAATCAAATGATGTGGGCTTTACCTCCGTGATCTCCCTCCATGTTTGCAAATTGAAACCTCATAAAGAAGTTAAACCAATTGAAGATGCACTGCAACCATTTTCATGCTTCCATAAAAAATCAAGCGATTTCCAGTTCACTTCAAGTGGCAATCCAACAATGTTGCTCCTTTCGACCTAAATTTCTGGACTGGATCCCACCTCAATTTTTGCAATCGCGACAAGAGTTGGGAGATTAGGTTTCGTTCAGGGGGTCAATTTGGTTTTGGGAATAAGGTAGGAGTGGCAATCTAACAATTTTGCTTCTTGTTGGACCTCAATTTTTGGGTTGGATCCCACCTTAATGTCTGCAATCGCGACGGGGGTTAGGAGATTAGGGTTCGATCAGGGGGGCGATTTCGTTTTGGGAATAAAGCAAGGTTTGTTCAATTGAAGGAAATGGGGATTTTTAGAAATAAAACTCTTACGTGGCCTTATTCATACGTTGTTCACTGTTACGTCGGATTCTGTTAAGCCACCTAGGATGCCTTCCAAACGGGTGTGTGTTTGGTGATGGAAGGAGGGAACATTCTATAAGTTCAGTGACTTATCAGCAGCATATCGAAGTTGAGTGACCACGACGTGACAACGTTCAAAATTCAATGATTAATGAAACTTTTCACTTGGTTTTTTTAAAGGAAACAACTTTTTTTCGAAGAAAGAAAAAATCCCTATAAAAGTCGTGCGATTATTTCCAATAGTGACGAGGAGTCTTGTGATTTTACTTCTTCAATTTCAAGAATCAAATTCTCCTTCAATTTTGCAGCACTTTGACTCCCATTAATGGCGTCTTCAGCTCTCTCCAGGATTGCTAATCTCCAAAGACACTTCAACCCTTCAAATCCCACCTCAAAGGTACTCTCTTTTTCTGCCCCTTGCTCTAATTTTTCTTTACTGATGTCTGTGTATGCATCTATATACACACTATCATAACATTTTAGGTGTAATTTCTGTACCTCTGTAATTTCAAGAATATTTTATTAGTTCACCATTAGCTGTATTTAAATGTTAAGTTTTTGTTAATAAAATATAACTTTAAAAATCAGGTTTCACAAAATAGGATACTTTTTTAAGCTTTGCCAAGCTCATTCGAGAATTTGCCTCAACTAAAAGAAAATCAGTATTAGAAAATTGCAGCAGCGTCAAATAACTACATTGATACCCCAGGATTTTTCTGTTATGTATTGTTTAATTGAAGTATGACTTGATTAATTAGTTGATTGTGTAGGGTGAAGGACTGATGAAGGTATCCCCAGAAGTTTCAGAAGCTTTAACGCGTGGGAAACCAGTGGTTGCTCTAGAATCCACCATAATTTCTCATGGTATGCAAAATACAGTCACACAAAACTTTTAAGCTATCTTTAAGTTTTTCTTTGTCAATCTAAACAATAAAACAAAAAGAATGATAAAAAGAAGAAAGAGCCTGATAGATTCCTTTATATTTATTCATTGAAATTTTAGACAACTTAACAAGAGAGTTACTAGCGAGGCACAAGCACAAAAGCACGTCTTGCAATTGCGTTGCACTGTATCTGTAGATCCTGTTTAAGGTACCTTATTGTGGCCTCTGGGTAGAGTTATTTTCGTGGATACAAACTTTTATATGCTGGCATGCCATCAAGTTCAGCGTTCATATTCTTATTAACTTTCACTTTCTGTTTACGTCCTTTGTCTTATATGACGGAAAATTGTGTGCATCATGGGGAAACTTTTGGATGCCTTATGAATCTAGCATTGACAATGAAATAGCACGAAGTTCCTGTTTGCCAAAGAAATTGTTATGACTTGAGTTTTGTTTGATTGAGAAACTATTATTCTATGGATCACAGTTTCTATTTTTTACATGCTTAAACTTTTTAGTTGTTGATAAAGTGAAACCTCATCGTTCATATATTTAGGGATGCCATATCCTCTAAATGTGGGGACAGCAAGAGAGGTGGAGGCAATAGTCAGAGAAAATGGAGCTGTGCCAGCCACCATCGCTATTTTGGACGGTGTACCATGCATAGGTGTTTATCCAAACTTCTTTTTTGTCTCACCGTGAGTTTCTTTTAATTTCTGCACATTTTTCTTCATAACATTCAAAATCCTCATCAAAGGGTATAGTACTACAGTCCACGAGAGTTTCTCAAGAAACATTTAGCTCCTGTTTGGGACCTTTTTTGAGGAAAATGTGTTTTGGAATGCTGATTTTTTTTTGGAGAATGTCTAGTTAAAAATAGGGAAAAGATTTGGGTTTTGTGTAAAATTATTTTATGGAAGAATGTGTTGTCAAAAATGAATTTTGAAAAAAAATGGAACCAAGGGCTTAATGTAGTGCTAGGAAATACATTTTTAATTTGAAAACCATTTGGGTAGTACAACTTAGATCTTATCAGAGTAAAGTTTAAAAATATTCAGATATGGTTATTGCTAGCTATTATCAACTAAGCTTAACAAATGTCTTTCGAAATCCAATTGACCTGTCAGATACATTATTACTAGCTAAGTCTCTGCTCTCTTGCCTCTGTCTTTGAGCATGATCCTATCTGGAGACTCTGTTTTACATTTTTATATGGGTAGAAGACAGTGGAAAATTAGAAATCTGAAGTTTCCTTCTTAAGAAGTTGTGAACAGCCCACTTAATGAAAACTAAACATGTTCTTGTCGTGTAATTTGTAAATGGAATCTTGTCTGATGGCTCACTGGATAACGGTTATATTTACCAATAAAATACAATGCAATGAATGATGAGCTATCATAACATTTTCAGGCTCTTATGTTGGATAACAGAACTTCTCTCCTGTTTTCTTCTCCTGTTTGAAGAATCTTCTCGTTGAGTGAGGAGGGTTAACTCTGTACCTTGTTTTCAATTACTTGTTGTCTCATGTAATGGTGGCAAATTTGCTCCTATTTCCTTTTTGTAAATTTGAACTTATTGATTGCCTAAAAGCTTCTTTCTTTTAGTCTGCTAGTTATGCATAAAAATCATTTTCAGAATGGAATATATGGTTAGTCAACCTTAAAGCTTCTTTCATTTAGTCTGCTATTTATTGATGCCAACTCATTTTCAGAATGGAAAAAAGTAGGAAAAATCTGTATGTATTGTTTACGTTTTAGACCAATGTTTTATTTGTAGGCTTGAGTATGGAAGAAATAGAGAGGCTGGCTAAAATGGGAAGTAAAGCTCGGAAGACAGCTCGCAGGGACATTGCACATGTTGTGAGTATTAGAAGCTAGCTTAATTGTGTTTGTCAGCAGCCTTGGATAATTTCTTTTATAAACACATCTGGTGTTAACATATTGATTACAATACGAGAGATAGAAACTTGCAATATTTCTCATCATCATTTGATGCTTGGGCGAATCACTATGCTTTTTCCATTTACAGTTGTAACTCTCATGATGTGAAAAACTCATTATTCCGCAGATTTGATGTCCTGCTGGGCAAATTTCATGACCATTTATATTTGTTCTGCTAGATATTTAGCATGTCTAGCCCAGGTTTTACCTTCTTCCATCAAGTTGTTTTGGTTAGTACCATGTGTCTGCTGTTTGAATGTATGTTTGGCAACATTTATATTGTTGAACATCGATAAAGTGTTATTTTAATTGTTGAACGTGAAAAAATTTTTACGAGCACATTTGGCTAAAGTTTAAGTAATACTAACAAAACCTACTTCTAGGAATCAAGTCTTAACTTACTTTTTAGAAAGTAGCTTATAAGCTTAGCCAGGCATGCTCTTAATGCCTTATATGAGATTAGATCGTTTTAACAGGTGTATGATAGTACCATGCATTGATTATTACCAAATTTTCCAGGTAGCTACTAGAGGAAATGGTGCAACGACTGTTTCTGCAACAATGGTTTTTGCTTCCATGGTGAATGTTGCAATCTTATAAGCTTCTTTGCTGTTTCGCTATATTTTTTTATTTTTTATTTTTAACCAGGTGTGCCTATAAAGGGGAATGTAATTGCTATTTTTCCACATATTTGCAGGTTGGGATTCCAATATTTGTTACCGGGGGTATTGGTGGAGTGCATAGATATGGAGAGAGTAGTAAGTTAACAAACATGATTTCATTTGTAGTGTTGACCGCAACCATTGAGTGCACTCTTGAATCATAAATTTTTGAGGATGGTGGAGTGATAATTGGTAAAGAAGCAAAGTAATTGCAGAATAACCTTTATTATTATTATTATTATTATTATTACTCAATCGTTCTTCTTGCAGCTATGGATATATCTTCTGATCTTACAGAGCTAGGAAGGACTCCGATTGCTGTAATTTCTGCCGGTGTAAAATCAATATTAGATATCCCAAGAACCCTCGAATATTTGGTAATTCTTTATTACTCCAAATATTATAAAGAAACCCTATAGCTTTATGCATAATAAATGGAAAAACTATTGTTTGTTGAACTACAGGAAACACAAGGGGTTTGCATTGCAGCATATAGGACAGATGAGTTCCCTGCATTTTTCACAGAAACAAGTGGCTACAAGGTCTATATTTGCAGCATTTAGCCTCATTGAGTCCCGACTGTAACTCTTCCGAACAATGTGTTGTTCTTATCCTTAGCACCAAATTCTGTGATTGTGTCTAAATAGTTACATAATATATCGCCTTTGTATTAAATTAAATTGTAGACTTGCATTTGCTGCAATATTTTTCCTGGTGAAGTTATTTCTAGAAGTTATTTCTTCCCCTTCCTTTTAAATTTATTAACTGGTAAATTCTGCCAAAAAAAATTTAGGCACCATGTCAAGTTGATTCACCTGAAGATTGTGCTCGACTAATAGGCAAGGGTGTTTCTTCATTTTCTATTATGCATCTTTGCTTATGTTTAGTAATTTTCTTTGCTTCCGGTCCCGCAGATTCAAACATGAATCTTGGCATCAACAGTGGGATTTTGGTAGCTGTCCCTATTCCAAAAGAATACTCTGCTTCAGGAAATCTTATCGAGTCTGCAATACAAAAAGCTCTCAAGGAATCTCGGTAAATCTTTGTTCTCGATCACATTAATTTTGAAGCAGTTGTAATTGGACTATTACTACTTATTTGTTATATATGTTATACGTCGTTATTCAACTCAGGGAGCAGAACATAACCGGCAGTGCAGAAACTCCATTCTTGCTTGGTAGAGTGAACGAACTAACTGGAGGAGCCTCTCTTGCTTCAAGTATCCTTTATATAATGCTTTAGGATCAATAGACAAATACTTGCTTGGGCTTAAGATTTTTCTTATTTTTCTTCCTATTCTATTCTACCCAATTTCACTAATTTGCCTCGAACTGTTCATGTACATCTTATTGTATGAGTTTCCTTAATAAAGTCTTAGACATTGCTCTTGTGAAAAATAATGCACGCGTTGGTGCTCAGATTGCTGTCTCCCTTGCTCGGCTCCGTGAAAATAGTTGAAAGTGAGTGTTTACCTCTTGTGTTTTTAGCTAATATTATTTTGTTTGACGCTCTCCTGTCCATTTTGTACATGTACTTTCATTTGATTTCATTATCTTTAGAACTTGAAAGAATTTATCATATTTGTCACCCCTGTTCAAGTGTCAAGGTCGTGATGCACTTCCATATGATTCTCTTTGTTTCAAAATGTTGTCTACTTGCGCCATGAGGCATGTGAGGCTTTCATTAAACATATCGAAGCTTACCCCTCGAGTACCATTTATCGAGGTGGAATTGAGGCTTACACCTCAACTTACTGTGCCTCAAGGCCAAGTCTAAGGGCAGCTGAAGTACGCGCCCATTTATCTTGCCTTTTTTAAATGCTGAACTAGAAGTGCAGTAACCCGAGTTCAGTGATATTTTTTTGCAGGTTCGAAATGGAGCCAAGTAGGGAAAACAGCCAATCGACCTCTATGTCTAGGGAATCTGTCTCCAACCCTATTTCTTTCTGCTCAAAATGAAAACTTAATTTAATCTTGAACAAACAACACAAATGCAGAAATTTTTACACTTCTATTTTTGAGGTTTCACCTTTTAGAATTATTTTTTTCCTTTCTCCTTTGATAACTTTTTTTTCTTCATGTGCTCAATTAATTATTAGACCACCTTTCACCCCCAAGTCATCAAGCGTAGTTAATATATCTTCAATGTATTCTTTTCTTTTTATATTCTTCGGGTAGGCAGCGAAGAGCTACCCGACTCTTCAAGTATGCTTATTCTTCTTTGAAATTTCTTGTTGGCTTGTTAGACTATGTGGAGCATAATGTACTATTTTTTCGTTACAATATTTTTGGGCAAGATGTATGAGATCTTTTATATACTTCTTTTTTAATATTATAGTAAAAATTTGCGACAGCGAGTGGATAGAACTCTCAAAGTAAGGATGAACACTCCTCTTTGGCTTCTTCCTTAGCCCTCTTTGTTTTTTTCTTCACATGAGAAGATGATACCAATTTAGAGGTCATTGGCTTTTTTGCAGAAGAAAACAAAAAAGAAATTTGGAACCATATTGCCAAAGTGGACCAGTTCTTGCAATTGCTACAAGTTAAGATGAACCAGGGAACAAATCTGATAAAACCTTGTTTGGCTTGTTAGAGCATGTTTGGAGCCTAGTGAATATTGGGGAATATTAATGTCTTTGGCCAACTCTTTGATTCCCTATACACCCTATATCAAGACAAACATACAACACAAAAGTTTTCCCAAATTCTAGAAGAGACATTTGGATTATTTCCAACATGTACATACATACTTATATTTCTTTATATAGGGAGAGGGATGGAGGGTAAGGGGAAGAGTTGTTCTTCCGATGATCCCATCAAAAGGATTTTAGTACAAAATATTGAACAAAACTAGGCAATATTTCTTGTAGGTTACGAGGGATTTTTAGACTGAATTTGAGTCTTAATTCAATGAAAATCATAGACAAATCAAGAAAATTTCCAAAATCTAGAGAGATGTGGCTCGTTTTCAATACATGCTTATATGTATACATAGAGAAGGTAGTGGACGGGGAGAGTTGTATCGGGATGGTCCGNGGCTCAAAATGAGACTCGAATTGATGAAAAATTGAAGCTCAAAGTGCACTTATTGGAGATGGGAAATAATGTGAGGAAATAAGCAAATGAAAAAATGACATATACTCACATTTTATGAAGATATAAGCTTGTGTAGCATAAATGTTATTTTTTATACGCGCACAAAAAATACACACCGCGAATCGAATTAACATCTCAACCCATTGAACTCATGTGGGAGCTTCGTTTTGAATTGATGTATTTTGGACTTTCATTCAACTTAACTCCTGTTTGACAACCATTATTTGGATAAAAGAGTTTTAGTGATTTTTAGGAGAATGTGGGTTAAAAAGTATGGAAAAAATTTGACTTTAAGTATGAAATATTTTATTATATGAATGTGTGGTTGAAAATGAATGTATAAAAAAAAGTTTGAAAAAATAATAGTGAAAGATTTAATTATCTGGAATATTTATTATTTAACTCTACAACGTTATTGTCATTTGACAAGCCATTTCCTTCGTCCCTTTGAGGAGAAAATGACGAGATTTCATGGACAAAGAATATGTACAAATTTCAAGACAAGGGATTTCTTAACTTTTTGTAGAGAGGAAAAAGGTGCAAAAAAATGGCACTTATTTCTCACAAATTCCATATTCCTTCCAACAGGTAAAACGACACCAAAACACACTTGGCGACAAAAAACTACCCCTCACGCACTGTCTTCAACCGTAGCCATGTGGAACTCTTTCAACCGACTGAAATCTTGTAATTTCTTAGTCATAAAACTCAACCAAGCGCTCTCTCTCCCTCTCTAACAAAATCCACTGAAAAACAAGTGTTCTTGGTAATTGTGGGTATTTTCTTGAGGCCTTTTTCTGGGTTTTTGATGAATTGTAAAACCCAGTGAAGAATTTAGAAATCTTGATTTGGTAAGTGAGTTCTTGCAGCTAGATACTTTTGATCCGTTCCATGTTTTGGTTTGTTTTCGCATTTAATTAGGTCGCAATTTGTCCGACCTTACTTTTGCATATTTTCGGATTGTTACGAGATTTCTCATTCACTTATTTGGAACCAACTTTTCCTTTTTTTTTTTTTTTTCCTTTTCTTTTCTTTATTTTTTTTGTTGTACCAATGTTTCAAGAAGATGGATCTTCCTCTGTAACTTCATCATCCCTGCAAATGTTTCCCATGATGTCACCATATCCATGGCTAAAGGAGCTAAAACCTGAAGAGAGAGGATTATATTTAATCCATTTGTTAGTCGCTTGTGCAAATCATGTGGCTACAGGCAGTTTTGAAAATGCAAACATAGCCCTCGATCAAATTTCTCACCTTGCATCGCCTGATGGCGATACGATGCAGCGAATTGCTTCATATTTCTCCGAGGCTCTAGCAGATAGGATCCTTAGAACCTGGCCTGGTGTTTACAAGGCCTTTCATTCGACCAGAATCTCAATTTATGCAGAACAGATTCTTGTGAGGAAAATGTTTTCTGAGTTCTTGCCATTTATGAAGGTGGCTTTTGTGATCACTAACCAAGCCATTGTGGAAGCCATGGAAGGCGAAAAGATGGTTCATGTTATCGATTTGAATGCAGCCGAACCTGCTCAATGGTGTGCACTCATTCAAGATTTGAGTGCGCGGCCTGAAGGACCGCCACATTTGAGAATAACGGGGATTCATCAACAAAAGGAGGTGTTGGAACAAATGGCTCATGTATTGACTGAAGAAGCTCAGAAATTGGATATCCCGTTTCAGTTCAACCCCTTAGTTAGTAAACTAGAACATCTTGATTTTGAAAAACTGCGCATCAAAACTGGAGAGGCTCTGGCAATTAGTTCGATTATGCAGTTGCATTCACTTTTGGCATCGGATTCTGAACTTAGGAACAAGTCTCTACTGATGCCAATGAATGCAGCCGGTATTCACTTGAAAAGGGTCAATCAAATGAACCAAAGTAGTTTACGTGAGTTGCTTGAGAAAGATATGGTTAATAGTCGTAGTCCAAGTAATGACTCGGCTTCTTCCTCACCATTATATTCAACACCCTCGTCTAATATGGATAGCTTTCTTAATGCTTTATGTGGTTTGTCGCCAAAGGTCATGGTGGTTACGGAACAAGATTCCGACCACAATGGGTTGAGCCTAATGGAGAGGATATCGGAATCATTGTACTTCTATGCTGCCTTGTTTGACAGTTTGGAGTCTACTTTGCCTAGAACATCTTTGGAGAGATTGAGGATGGAGAAGATGTTAGGTGAGGAGATTAAGAATATTATTGCGTGTGAAAGCGCGGAGAGGAAAGAAAGGCACGAAAAGCTTGAAAAATGGGCTCAAAGATTTGATTTCGCCGGTTTTGCGAATGTCCCTTTGAGCTATTATGCTATGTTGCAGGCAAAGAAATTGTTGCAAGGCTACAATTGTGATGGCTATAAGATCAAGGAAAAGAATGGTTGCGTCGTGATTTGTTGGCAAGATCGACCCCTTTTTGCGGTATCAACTTGGAGATTTAGGAGGTGAATTCTTGACTGATTTAACGTGTAATCTTCTCTGTTGTGTTATTTAGTTATAGTGCAACTCTTGTTTTTGTTGCATGCAGAAATAGATGATGTTAAAACATTGTGAATTCTTTGTTCTTGTCAAGATCTGTTGGAACTTGGAAGTTTTATTGAATAGATTTTTTTTTTTTTTTATTTAAATTTTTTGTAATTGATTTCTTATATTTGGATACCTATGCATGGAATTTACTGATTTTCGCTTTCTTGGGATTAATAGGGTTAC
Organism: Fraxinus ornus; assembly: GCA_903798235.1. Lineage (NCBI taxonomy): Eukaryota > Viridiplantae > Streptophyta > Magnoliopsida > Lamiales > Oleaceae > Fraxinus > Fraxinus ornus. Next base: position 30,185 of record CAIGRF010329681.1, on the reverse strand, counting down.
AAACAGCAACCGACTAGCTATAAAATTGCATCCTCTCTATTCGTATCCTAGCTTGTACGGAAACTAGATTTGACTCTATTACTTGTCTCTTTCCTTGGGCTTTTCTTGAGTTTAAAAGTTGGGAAAAATTCATAAATCCTACTTTAAGTTTATCCTATTTCAAAAATAACAAAACATCTTTTACATTTCAAAAATCAGATTTTTGACCTATACATACACATATATATTTATATATTTTTTATTTATATATATAAATATATAAAAAGATATAAAGATATATATATGTAATATAATTAACCCACCCACCTACACCCCCCGCCGTTCCAACGCCCGGCCGGCAACTACTTCGATTCCGACGATTGCTCCGATTCTAGTTAATATTCCAGTGATCGTTTCGTCGTCAATTTATTCCAGCGACTGCTCCGTTTCCGGCAGTTGTTCCAACTCTGGCGAATATTTCGTCGACAACTCAAGTCACATGTCAAAGCCCAGGTCACAAGTCACAGCTCAGGTCACAAATCACAACGCATTTTTATTTATTTATAATGATTAATAACATGATAAGGTTCATATCTCACATTTTTGTTAATATTCATTAGGGGTGGGCGTGGGTTGGGTTGGGTTGGTTTTT
>CAIGRF010329681.1:0-17714 GCA_903798235.1 Fraxinus ornus | reverse complement strand
TCTTTTATTTTAACAAGCTTTTCTTTAGATTATTTTATTGTTTTCCTACATTGAAAATTGAAACACTTTGAATGCATTAAATTATAGGGAGTGAGTTTGACTCTCTAAATTTAGAGAGCCAAACGGCCCAAACCCACTGTCTAAATTAAAATGTTAATTTAAAGAGTCTCTTGGAGTATGATTTTAAATGTTGACTCTTTAAAATAGAGAGCATCTCATGTTTAAAGAGTCTCTTGGAGATGCTCTAACCGCTTAGTTTAGTACTTTTTAAAAGTGCGTAATGTAACTTGCTTCATTTATTGATCTTTTAGCCATTAACATTGTTGTTCATTTAGTTTTGAGCTGCTGCAACTTTTAAACTGAGAGCTAGATTGTTCTTAAATGTGATATATTTCCCTAGATTTGATCTACGTGCATTAGAAGTTCTAATTCTAGAAACCACAATAACCGGTATTTATGTCAGTCACGATCGTTAGATTATTTTATTCTATCAATCATGGCACTTCCAAATTTTGCTGAAAAAAGTTATATTATGCTTTCTTTATTCCCTCTTTCCAGTAGGTGCTGCAATTATCTTGCAATAATGAACTTACCTCTTCCACGTTTTCCATGAAGTTCAAATCTCTTGTTATTATTGGCCTTGTGATTCTTTTATGATGATTAACCTGTTATTAATTAAACATGCAATTCCTTTTTACTTTGTGAGTCTCTTTTAGTCGTATAATTTGTTGGTGTTTGAATTTTTTGACTTTGTACCTGCATGATTGCTTTAAATGTATGCTGACTGCTGCATAACCATACATGCAGGTCAGAGTTATGCAATGACAAATACTCGTTTTGGTACTACCATAAAAATGATTTACCCACCCTTATAGATGCACTAGAGTCATGCCCATTTGTATATGACACAATAATAACTGCTATTAGTAAGCATTGGAATGTCACTCATGGAGATGATGGGTCAAAAACTGATTTGGATGCTCGGTCCTTCTCTATACACTCTCTTTTTCCTATAAAAGGGCTGCTGCCTCATATGCATCCTACACCTTCAGAAGCGCATGTCAAGGATGCTGCTGAAAGAAAGTCGGAAGAAAAATCCGTTGTCTCTACTTACCCTTGTAACTTAGAACCTGAGGTTCAGGAGTGTGTCAATATGATGTTGGAGACTGATAACCATGGTGCAAAGATGGAAAATCGATTGGCAAGTTCCGAAGGATCAGCCGAAGTCTCCCAAGCAGCGACTAACACTGATAACATTAAGGAAAGTGGTCAGGATTGTTCAGAAAGAGGCACTGGTATATCATCATATAATTCTGAAATTCCATCGAAGTTTGTGAATGCTGGAGATCATTATTTAACATCTATCTTAGAAACAGAACAAAGAACAAATCTCATTTCTGCAAATCATGGCCATGCCCCATCCATCATAAATCCTTGTGAAATTATGCCTCAAGGGCATGGTGCAGCAACTTATGTTAACTTTTATGAATTTGCTTGGATGGCATCATCAGTTGTTGAAGCTTTAATGCGTAAATCATCGGAAAAGACGTCAGAAAAAATCATAAGGTCAGAAGAAGAGGTTATTACTGGGCAGCTGAAGGTTATATCAAGTAAATATGCTTATTTATGCTGGCCGAATATTCAAAATTTAAGAGCATACAGTAGGAAAGAAAAATGTGGGTGGTGCTTCACTTGCCAAGGTCCTGAAGAGGAAAGGGACTGCTTATTCATTGTGAATGAAAATGGTCCTGCTGTTGAAAATTTTACTAGTGAGGTTTTGGGTATTCAGTCTAGAAAGAACATGAAAAGCCATCTTATTGATGTTATGTGCCATATTATTTGCACTGAAGATCGTCTACAAGGGCTTCTGTTGGGCCCATGGTTAGATCCTCAATATTCTGAGCTTTGGCGTAAAAGTGTTCTTGGAGTGTCTGACATCACTTCATTGAAAAGTTTTCTACTCAAGGTAAGAATATTTCCTTATTGATCTCTATCTAACTTTATATACTTGTGGATGTATATTTAAATATTTTTGATGCCGAGGTGTTCAACTCTAAAGATTATTGTCTTCTTAAAGAAATAGTTTGTCCTTTTTAAAATGATTGTCAGAAAGTATCTTTCATTCACTTGAGAGTTCATTATCTGGCTCTTTCTGAACAAGTAACTTTTGAATTTGTTAACAACTCCCAGCCATGTGAATTATCACAGAAAAGAAATCTTGGGTTGCTTTGACGACTTGGAGAACTATTTATTATCAAGAATGGGATGATGCTATGGTCCAATAAAGCAAACCATGACATATCGTGTAGGATCTGGGCTTGATTTTCTTTTGATGAGAACAACAGCCATAGGCTGTGCATTTCAACTGACTTTTACAGTAGAAGTAAAATGATCATGGCAGTTGGATATTGTCTGAAGATCAAATTTGGAAACAGTGAATTTGATTATATGATACATTGGCATGGAACTTGTGCTAACTGCATTGTCAACAGGTGATAGATTTAGAAATAAATTGATAAATAAAAAGCTTCCTTGTTAAATTTAACTAATGGGGTATGCCAGCCGCCCAAGTCTAGTAAATGTCGATAACCTGAAATTTTCTTTTGGCACTTTAAGGCTCAAGGGTGTAACAATGTTTTTAAAAGTACACATACACGCATACACCATAATTCCAGGAAGATAGATAATGAAATATGCTAACCTATTTCTCGGCTCCAGAAAACATTTTTGACGGACTTAGAATGTAAACATTTTACCATCTTAGATTTCTACACTACAAAAGAACACTGAGGTTGTGTTTGACACTCATTTTGGAGAAGAATTTGATTTGAAATAGTGATTGATGGAAGAATGTGTGGTTAAAAAGTAAGGAGAATTTTTGGGTTTATGTGTAATATTATTTTATTGATATGATGTGTGGTTGAAATGAAGAAAGATACAAAAAATGGATGTCAAACAAGGGCTAAGTTTAAGTGATAAAGACGCATACTCAGGAACAATATAAAACATGGATATAAGATGAATTTTATCTTATCTTTTCATTTCCCTGTTTTCAGCTTTGAATCATTTTTATTCGCGTTTTCCGTATTGTACTTCATACTAGTTATCTGATTATTTGCAACTTTCAATACCAGCTAGAGTCAAATTTGCATCTTCGAGCACTTTCAGCAGATTGGCTGAAGTATGTGGATTCTGTTCCTACAATGGGTTCTGCTTCTCATGTTGTGAGAAATTCTGTACGAGCGTCTATGAAACATGGAATTGGCAGGAAGAGAGCAAGGTTTTTGGAGCTGGATACAACTTCATCTTCAAGTTCTGCAAATGGGTTGAGCTTATTTTGGTGGAGAGGGGGGAGAATTTCACGTCAGCTGTTCAATTGGAAGGTTTTGCCTCGCTCTTTAGCTTCCAAAGCTGCCCGACAAGGTCTGGAGTTTCTATTCGTCTGTTTAAACTTAGATCCTTGTGGAATACATAGTTTTCTGAATATGTTTGAAGTTTAAACTGTTGCAGGTGGATGCAAGAAGATACCAGGTATCCTTTACCCTGAGAGTGGAGAATACACAAAAAGGAGTAAGTGTGTTGCCTGGCGAGCTTCTGTTGAGACATCAAGAAGCGTGGAACAACTTGCTCTCCAGGCATGTCTTTCTTATGATTCAATATGTCCCCCACCTTCATTCCAATATTTGCTTTCCATTCACCTTGGCCTAAAGGCCAACTAGATGTAAAATGATGGCTACAAACTCTCTAAAGGGCTTGTCTTTTCTTTTATTATTTTTTATTCACCAAGTGATGGCCTTGGGGAATTTGGTCTAGCTGTCAAAGAATATCACGTTTATGATTATTACATTCGTTTAGATTCCTGGTCTGTACGATGAAAACATTCTCTGAACAGCTGTTGGCTCTACATTTTATCCCATCCAACAGGGGAAAAAGATAAGAATGCAGCAATATGTGTTGCAACTTAATTTAGTTACATGTCATCGACATTTTTCATGTGCCCAGGTTAGAGAGCTTGATGCAAATATCAGATGGGATGACATTGAGAACTCGAAAATTCTATCGAAGACAGACAAGGAGTCCCAAAAGTCAGCCAAATTATTCAAAAAAGTTATTATACGTAGGAAGTGCTCTGAGGGATCGGTGGTTAGGTATCTTCTTGATTTTGGCAAGAGAAGATTTATCCCTGATATTGTTGTGATACATGGATCCATGCTTGAAGATTCCTCTAGTGAAAGGAAGAAATATTGGCTGGAAGAGTCTCATGTTCCACTGCATCTCCTGAAAATGTTTGAAGAGAAAAGAATTGCTCGCAAATCAAATAAAACATGTTCTGGAAAACTTCGTGAGAACAGTGTGGTAACAAATAAAACCTTCAAGGAAAAGGGATTTTCATACCTTTTCTCAAGAGCAGAGAGATTGGAAAATTATCAGTGTGGACACTGTAACAAAGATGTTCTCGTCAGGTATGATATGATTATTAATTGTTAATATTGGAATTTCTTTTAGAAAAAACAGGACTATCTTTTTATCAAAGAAAGGAAAAATGCATGGCAGTAGAAAACAAGTTGTCCTTAGACAAACAAGACCCTTCTAATATTTGATGTAAAATCAAAAGGTAACCAAACAAATATGCAGAGTGTGCAGTCTTGCTTTTTAGTTGTAGTTTTACTACATAATGATTTGAGTTATTCTTATTCATATTTCCTTTTGTGAAGTTAGATAATCTAGATGTTTTAAGTTTTTTTTTTTTTTTTTCTGTTGGACATGTGTGTTGGTGTACCCATATTGGCTTTCTTTATGATAGATACACGAGTTGATATTGGTGTGAGGTTATTCCTTTATGGACAATTTTTTCCTTTTATGTTGCAAATTATATGTGTACTGGTTTAAAAGTAATGTATATCCATGTTTCATTAATTTGAACAGTATTAGAGAACAGTGTGGCTTAAACTGTTATGTTTGCTTGCCAGTCTTTTTTTGGCCTCTGATTTGCAGTCTCAGCAATCGGTTTTCTTTTGTCCATTTGCAGGGAAGCAGTGAGTTGCCAGTACTGCAAAGGTAAACTTCTCTTTGAGTAAGAGTTTCTGGTTTATGTGTTTCTTCAATTATCACTATATTGCAAAGGCAAATCAACTGTTGCATCTGCCTATCTCTGTCTTCATCATTGTTTAATTCAGCGTGCATGAGAAAGGAATTCAAAGTATTTTGATTGTTTAAACATGATTCAAATTTCTTTTATTAGTCTACCATCTTACTGTTTCATCTTTTTCTTTTCATGCTTAGTTGGACCAATTTGAACCCATGTATTTCTGTTTGAAAACCTGATTTTTCAAACTTTTTAGGCAAAACTAATTATGTTAAATCAACACATTGATTTGGAGTTACATAATAAAAATTTTGGACTTTCTTGATTATCAGATACCAAATAATTTTCTCCTTTTATGCTGCCTGCAATGCTTCTATAGGATTTGATATAAATAACTGTAATCATCCAATACTTGCATGATTTAGTAGTTTAGTGTTGGCATTCTTTTTTTACTCGAGCACACTTGTTAATCACTATAAACTTAAGACATTTTATGCTTTGCTATGAAATAGAGATTATCGCAACTGTTCATTTTCTTTAGACCCCTGAATGATGATTATTTTGGACCGGAGCTGTGTTCTGACCCATACAGATACAGTCATATTGGTTTATCAAGGCTTAATGGAATTATTGCTTTATGTTCATTTTGGAACCGAAATTTTGCTACCTGCATGCAGGAATAGTTATAGAATATGATTAATAAAGGTACCTCAACTGTCAATTGTATTAAGCGTGTATCATTATCATTTTCTATAATATTTTCCCTTAAAAATTGAACTGTTTTTCCAGTTGTTTTCTTTTTTACATTTGCTATGATCTGGGGTTGTCTTTGCTGTTGAAGGTCTGGTGGTGCTTGATTGTGCCTTAAAGTTTGTTAGTGATTTTTAAAGTGGGTCTGAAATTGGTGGTAGTTGATGCTTGTGCCAACAGAAAGGTGCCCAGTAGCAGTTGGGTGGTGCTAGCGGTGATGTCAGGAAACAGTAAAATAAGGAGATACATTGGGGTTACAAATATGAATTTGTATCTTTGTGGATTGAACTAGTTTTTAATTTGAAATAGTGGATATACTACATGCTTGATTCATGTGACTTCCCATGATTTATGAATTACTTCTAAAAAGCACTTAAAATATCAACTTATTTATATTTGTATGTATTTTCAGGCTTTTTCCATAAAAGACATGCAAGGAAGTCTGCAGGCTCGATCGTCGCTCAGTGTACATATACATGCCATAAATGTCTCAATGGGAAGTCCGTGGAAATGGATACTAAGAATTGGAAGTCCAAGCCACCAAAAAGTAAGAAATCATCAAAGTTATTGAAGCCATTGGGCTCCAGAAAAGGGAAAAAGTTGGGCAAAGGCAAGCAACGAGTGCAATCACAAAAGAATAAAAAGGTTCAACTTCTTGTACCCCTGCGCCGTTCTGCCAGGCATGCTAAACCTGTCGTAAAGACATCCTTGCTGGATACAAAGATCAAAAGACAGAAGAAAGGGAAACAAGCTAAATCAAAAAAAGACAAACTGAAGAAGCCAAAAAATAGTAGTTGGCAGAAGAAGAGAACGCTGGTCAATTATAGTTACTGGTTGAATGGTCTTCGATTGTCAAGAAGGCTAAACGATGAAAGGGTGATGCATTTTAGAAGTAAATTGCTTCTTGTCCTTTCTGGAGAGTCGACTTCCAACGCGTGTATGCCGAAATGCTGCCTCTGTGGTGAATTAGAATTCAAATCTGAGCTGAATTATGTTTCTTGTGAGATTTGTGGAGGTAACAATCTTTACACTTGATTTATCTATACTTACACTAAATAAACACATGTATGCTGTGGAAGATTATTATTTTTTCTTCTTGAATTAATTGCTTGCTGAGAAAAATCGTTTTTAGAGTTCTTGCCTGTATAAGAATAACCCTTAATATTCTTGATAGATGACAATTACATTTTTAAATAGTTATGTATGCATGACTGACGTTTGGCACAACCATCTCAGGGAAGAGTCATCCAAATTTGTTCAGTATAATTAGTTTGTTATTAAATTACAATTTCACAATTTGCAGATTTTTTTCATGGAGATGCTTTTGATCTCAAAGCTGATAAAGTTGAAAAGCTCATCGGATTTAAGTGCCATAAGTGTCTTAATAAGAACCCTCCAGTGTGCCCCCATGTTTGTGCTACTGAAAGCAGCCAAGCTGCACTTTTTCCAGAAATTAATGTGGGGCCTGAATGCTCTGGGAAAGAATCTACTGGTCTATCCCTCTTGGAGGAAACATTTACTGATCAGAAATTTCTGCCAAATGAAGAATCTAATGAGGCGTTATTGATTGATGACAATCACGATAAGCAATCATCAGTGCCAATTCCTGATTCAAACCATATACAGGCAAGTGATGCAAAAGCAGGATTTTAAATACTACTTCAGAGGAGAAAACAGCAGTTGTTAACTTCAGCGAGGAAGGAAGACCTCTTGATGAATTGGTACCAACAGGAGAAGACCTTGCTGGAAGCTGACCATGGGAAGAAGCCATGTTTACATCATTGACCCATGACCATTTGAAGAATGGTTTGATAAACTACCCTTCTGTAATCTGTAGTCAGTAGAACTCTTCCCGACTAATCCTAATTGTCCCCATAAACAATTTTTGGAATTCAGGCGATGCCATTTATGGTGGGAGAGAAAATAGATTAGAGTTCGTAGTTTATACTTATCTTTATACAAGAGATTGTGCTATACTATAGGCGCTTAAATGTTTTTGTGAATTTAGCTGAAACCAAATGATTCACTTCAATTTAGAGCAACCGAGAAAGCGAAGAATTAATTTGTTGCTCCTATCCTTCTTCGAATATCCCCTTGTTTTTGATAAGTCATTATTGCTATATCTGGTGCCGAAGATAACTATTTAAATGAATATATATAGCCTCTCTTTAAATGCTTAAGCCTTTTGTCGAGATGGTTCAACACAGTATCATAGCTAATAAGCGAAAGACCTGAGTTCAAGTCTCATTGCCAACTTTTAATGAATTGTGCATGATTGGGACATTTGATAAAAAAAATAAAAATGAATTTGATCTGCATGTTAGATCCACGCTGAAGATGAGATTTAAAAGAATACATGTAGCTCCTCATTAATAGTTAAGCTTTTATACACGATGGTTCAACATCTGGCATTATTTGTGTTTTGGAAAGCTAGCTGCTGGTACATTCTCCATCTGATACTTGGCACATGGTTTGTTGATAAGTTATTGACAAAATATGAAGGATCCAGGATTAATTTCATCGTTCTTTGAATCATTTCAGGCGACAATTTTCTTTTTCTGTATTCTTGTCCCGTGTCAATTGAAGTCTTATGTTTTTTGAATTAATTGACTTTATAAGCCAGAAGCTTGGAAGGTATTTCTTTTAGTAGTTCTCTACTATTTTTATGAGGATGTACCTGAGTGCTTTATTAATTTAACAGTGTTACTGATGGAGATTCTAATGGATATTTGCAAAGACTTGCAATAATTAGACTTGATTTTAGGCAAAAGAATAAGATCAAGATCAAGATCTATATTTTGATTGATTTTCTAGTATTTTGTTTCATTTCCCTTCCATAATCATTAGGTTAAATTAGGAAAATCTCCCTTCTTCATTTGCAATTTTAAGCTTAAAGGCTGAGGATTTTGTATGACATAGCTATTGAAATATTGAATACATTGAAATCTGCTTTTTCCCTTCTTCTCTCTTTTTGCTTCTTTCTTCTTCCCTTCATAGCTATATTCTATGTATACCTACTATGCTGCATTGGTTACCATTTTTCTGTAACTTGATCTGTCTTTGGTATACCAAATTCTTCATGATCATAGTTAATAGAGAATCATCTGTTATATTCATTTTCAAGTTTTTTGAAACGTGGATACAATTTTTTCGAATGTGGTAGTATAGTAATTTTTTTTTCATGGCACACCAAATTCTCTATTGATCTGAATATTATTTATTTTTATTTTTTTCCAGTAAATGAAATTTTTGACGACCATGCGCTAACTTGTTTCACATACAACAGGATGAAGTATGATATCAAATGTTGTCTTCTTAAAATGGAGAAGTTCTTGTACTCCGATACACAACAACAATGGGGCATTTTAAATTGATGAAGTATGATATCAAATGTCGTCTTCTTAGAATGGAGAAGTTCTTGCACTCTGATGATAAACTATGCTTTAATAGGATTTTTCCTTTAAGAAGAAGAAGAATTGTATGCGCAGAAAATATGAGATATATTTGTTTGAATGACATCTCAATGAATATTATTTTGTGTAACTGACATTTTCTATTTGCTTCCTTTGATTTTATAGTCATACACTTGGCAAATTGTAACAGGGATGCTATAAGCTTTTTGTGCCTTGCACATGAACTGGAGGCTGTATTATGGACGTGGAGTTGGGAACGAAGTTAACATGAACTCGCTTTGGAAGAGTGTTTAAATGTAAGTCCTACTTACTTTTAGTTAGTTATTTAGTGCATGTTTGGCAAAGTTTAGAATCTAAGCTGGTCAAACATATTTTTATCCACATTTCATAGGACCCACAACTTACTACCACTTATTACCACACTTTCCGTGGGATACAAGCACTTAAAAGCACTACCAAGCAAGCACAACCTAACATGATTTTCATAGTTGCTTCTTTTTACTCTTTTTACTTACAAAATTTAACTATTCTGGAAAGTGGGTCTTATCTTACTTTCCAGAAAAGTAACTTTTTAGCAAAACGAAGCACGCTCAAGTCAAATTTTGCTATTTGATTCTTAGCTTCTAATTTTCCTTTCCAGAAATATTACCGCATTATCTTGAGTTTCTTCTCTAATGTGAATTCCATCAATTTCAGTACACAATCGTGGTATGCTGTTGCAAATTACAGGGTACTGATAAAAATCGAATGTGGAAATCAATGAGACTGGAGCACAATCAAGAGACCAGCAATTAAAACTCAAGCATCATCTGCCATTGCTTTCTGCTAGAAGGTTTGTATTTTCTTCCCTAGTTTTTTTCATTGTCATTTGCAAATATTTATGATAAAACCATGATGCTATGAATGTAACTTGACTGGCATGTCCTGAATCTCTCAAATTGTGACATAGAAGAGGTTTGTATAGGTGCGTTATTGGATAATGTTTGATAACAGGAAATAAAGGTTGAAGTGTCTGTCTGGAATCATTCCTGGTTGGTTACACCTTCAACTTAAATGGAAACCAAGCGTTTCCATTAACTCTGATTTCTTCCGTTATGGACAGTGCTCTCACTAATTGAGTTTTATGCTATTATTTAGAAGCCAAGAATCATATATTTTTCCTTGTGCATGCCTGGACATTGAGAAGGGTGTATTTGCAAATTTTTTCCATGATAGCTTTGGTGGAGTTTAGAATTACTTAAAACTGTAGGGAAAGTAAGGAAGGATAAGGAGGAAAGTGAAGACGTAAATTACACGAGCACTTAACTTTCTCGGTATAAAGTAAAGAACTCTGGAACATTTAGAAATTGCTACATTCGACTTGACTCTGCAGAAACCAGATCAAAGCGCTATGAACTGTGAACACACATTTCACACTTTTTCATCTATGTTCCTTCTTTTTGTTCTAGATTTCTTTTATTTTATTAAGTAAATCGTGATCATTGAACAACGGATGTTGCTGTTTCTATAAACTGACTTATTTTATCTTTCGTTTAAAACTCAGGTATGGATTCAACAACTCTTTGCATATCTACTTGACTCAAGAAAATATTCTGTCTTGTTATGTTCATTTGCGAGTAAAAATATTGTTCAATGTACCATAGAAAGGATCATACTGTGGATATGATTCTCCAGGCTCACAAGTTCAATGAAAAACTTTTAGATTTGTGGGTTTGTACGCATTGCGTTGAATTTTTGCTTTTGGATACAAATGTATTTGTACATGTTTATTTTGGATTTCTGCTTTTGGATACAAATGAATTTGTACAGTTTTATTTTGGATTTCTGAAAGTAGAGAATGATCCATAACTCTATATTCAGTCTTCTGGAGCAACAGTTGAGACAAGATAGGCAGATGACCGCTTATCCTACGAAAATTCAAAGAAAAACAATCAGATATATGCATTCGCCTTCACAACTAGAAATGAAAGACTGTTACCTGTAATATGTTCCATTCCAATCGACGTTGGGATGAAAGCAACTGGCCTCAAATTTAACCTTTGGGGGCTTGAAAGGATGGTCGAGGGGAAATGAAAGGGATAACTTGTATTCGGTTCCTTCAAACACCGTATCTTTGCTGACGGTTATCTTTGCTGACGGTTATCGTTCCTTTCCAGCAGAAAATATTGTCTTCCTCTGGGAATGCGATATTATATAATATTTCACGCAATATGTAGAACGATTAAAAGGGACAAAAATTAAAAATGTAGGTACTGAGTATTGGTTCGTAGTTCTCACCATTAGGGCCATTAACTCAGATTGCAAGCTGTAGTTGAATCAAGAACTAGATGTTAGAATTGTGATTATGACAGCTAAAAATGCAGAGATAAATCACGAAAAAACAGGAGGAATACAATCAGAAGTCAAACACCAAATAATTAAGGCATGTTTGGTACACACTCGACTCTGTTCAGTCCAATCCATTTGTTTAACTAGTCGAAAGGTCAGCAATTGTTTTATCAACTTTAAAAAAAGATCGACAAATAACAATCGAAGTTGAACAACAAATACTTTTGAGGCATTATTTGTATACTCGATTATTCTTACACAAATCTCTTAGTCAATCGTTTCTAGTCTAATCCATTTGTTTAACTAGTCCGAAGGTCAGCAATTGTTTTATCAATTTTCCCTCTCTTCAATTTTCAAAAAACACGAAAAATAACAATTGGAATGCTTAACCAGCGGAGCTGTGGCGGTGAGGGTGTTGGGGGAGGTGAGTACTGTTTGCTGTGCCCATCTTTTCCTCTCCTTTGTAATCCAGAAAGAAGTTTGATCTCAAAATTCTTCGAATAGCTAGATTTTGTACAAAGAGAAGAAGAGGAAACAGTGTGAAAGCAGTTAACAATATTCAAACGACGGCAGAAAGTGGGATGTTTTAGGGTAACGGCTAGTTTTTGCTTTTGGGCTTTACAATATTCCCTTATTATTGGGCCGCCCGAGTCCATTTACAATCGATAATGGGTGAGAATTTCACATAAGGTCCTTAAAGTTATAGATATTTACATATTCGCTACCAAACTTTAATTTATTTTCAATTTTACTATAGAAATAAATTAAAACCCTCATCCACACTCAGAAACCAAATCTATTTTTCTTCTCGAGTACAATGGCGAACGTGGAGGCGGAGGCGGTGGATTTCGAGCCGGAAGAGGATGATCTGATGGACGAGGACATAGGGGACGGCGGTGCGTCATCTCCCAACCGCGGCGCCAATGTTCCTCGGCTTAAGTCTGCCATCACAGGTGGCTTGTCGGCCTCTGCTCCTAAGAAGACCAAGGGCCGCGGCTTCCGTGGCGAGGCCGCATCTGAGGCCGAACGCAACGCTCGTATGTCCGGTCGGTTTGACTCCCTCGACTCCGACGGTGGGCCCGGCCCCGAGCGATGTTAGTATCTAAAACCTAAATCACTCTTCCTTTTGTACGCATTTTCTCTCCCCCCCTCCCCCCCATATTTTTTTTAATAGAGGTCTTTGTTAAGCTGAAATAGTGCAAATGAGCTTATAAAGTTTAAGGAACTGAGGATTATGAATATTTTCACTGTTTTGTTGAGTAAAGATAGGGTTTTGGCTGAATTAGTAGAGCGAATTAAATAAGATGAAGAAATTTAGGTGTAGGTACATATAGGGGTGGGCATGGGTTGGGTGTGTTTTTGCCTTAACCCAAACCCAACCCATCATCACCGGTGTGATCAAAATTTAACCCAACCCAACCCATGCAAAGGTTGAAATCCAACCCAACCCAATCAAGTATCGATCCGGTCGGGTTGGTCGGTCGGTTTAGGACAACTTATCAACAAAGATTAAAGTCGTTCGATTTTCTATTATACTAATACGATCGGTATAATTTTTTTTATTTATTTATTTATTTTTGTATAAGGATTGTGCCTACAAAATCGATAGCAGGGGCAAATTTATGTAACCTGAGCAATACATTAAGACAAATTCAAGATCCACAAGTCACTTGCCTTCGAAGATCCAGCCCGACTAAGCCAGCTTGCAGCACTGTCAAGTTAGTATGGAGAAACATAGCGGTGGCAATCACGCCGCGCGGCCGCGCCGCTCGGCTCGTACTGTAGCGGCTCACGAGAAAACGAGCATGAGCCGAGCAGGATAGGCTCGGCTCGGCTCGGTTTTGATGAGTAGCTTGTCTATTTTTTTTTTTTAAGAAGGATAGTTAAAAAAAAAAAAAAATTAAAAAAGGCGAGCCCGAGTTGAGCAGCTCGGCTCGGCTCGCTACAGTACGAGTTCGTGGGCTGAGCCGAGTTCGCCCACGGGCAACGAGCCGAGCTCGCCCATGAGCAACGAGCCAAGCTTCTTTATAACGAGCCACGAGCTTGAGCTTGTGGGCAACGAGCCGAGCCGGCTCGGCTTGGCTCGTCTTTTTATTCGCGAAGAGGCTATCTGATGCATAGACCTAAAACCAGTTTTCAAGAAGACAATTTTATATGTCTAAGTTCATTACGTAGAATCCAAAGCTTATAAGCACTTAACAAATTTTAAGCGTTGCCAAACATACACTAACACTTCTATAGAATTTTAAAAATAACAGCGTAAAAAGGAAAAAAAATTAATTACTAGCAATAACATTACCTTCTACTGATTCCACAGACAGCAACAATAATCTCTGCAGCCTGATAAGCCCTCTGAGTTATAGGAGGCCAAATCCAGAAGTTACTTTCACATGCTCCCAAACTCTCATATTCTGGCTCCCGTGCTCTCACCAAATAGTACCTGCACAAACCCCAGCAAGATGAAAAAGATTACAACCAAGGCATTTTGGTTTTCTATACATGCTCAAAAATATTGGAGATTAAACATTAAATGGAGCCAAGTCTGGATATGTGATTAAGCAGCAAGACCACCAGATTGTTAATGGATCCCATCAATTATTCTCCTTATCGCTTTATTGTCTGCAGTACTGAACCCAGTATCTGCTTATTAATTTTTCATTCCTTTTTATACTATTTCCTATCTTATTTTTTCAATAAGAGCTATTGGGCGCCAATGTGTATCCAAACCCACAAGTCAGAGAGCACCACAAATTGCCCCCAAATATTAATAAATTTCCAGATTCACCTAATTCTTTACTTCATCTACACAAAATTTCAGCAGACAGAATTTTCGAATCAGGAAAACATATTAAATGAATTTTAGATCCACAGAGAAAGCTTAAACTCAAAGATCTAAGAGCATCTCCAGACTCCAAGAGACTCTTTATTTTTAAAGAGTATATTCTATAATTTGGAGAGCATCTATAAATTTAGAGAGTTAAAATTTTGAAGTGCTCAGCTCTTTATATTTAACACTTAATTTTACTACTCCAAAAAAATAATTATTGTTTTTCTTTATCTTTTATTTTAACTAACTTTTCTTTAGATTATTTTATTGTTTTCCTACATTGAAAATTGAAACACTTTGAATGCATTTAATTATAGAGAGTGAGTAAATTAAAATGTTAATTTAAAGAGTCTCTTGGAGCATAATTTTAAGTGTTGACTCTTTAAAATAGAGAGCATCTCATGTTTAAAGAATCTCTTGGAGATACTCTAACCTAACCTAATAATAATATGGCAAAAAAATATAGAAATATATAGATTAAACTGAGAGTAAAATTTACTAGTAGACTATATCGTTAATTAAGAAATGATTCTCCTCAATTTCTTGCAATTGCAACCATGTCAGGCTTTTAGCCTGTAGAGGGTAGGGTGGAGAGAGCGATTTGGCTGGAGTGGAGAGGGACGGGCGTTTTGGCTGGAGTGTGGCTTTTAGCCTTTTAGGGTTTTGTTTTCAACGTCGTTTTTGCCTTTTTTTTTTTCTTTTTTTTTTAATGTAATCTGGTCGGGTTGGGTCGGTTTTGATCGGGTTTGGGTGGTTAACCCACAACCTGACCCGACTCCCGAGCCCAATACCCGAAACCCACCCTAAAAAGCCAAAAAATCGACCCAAACCGGTCGGTTTGGGTCGGGTTGGGCGGTTTACTCGGGTTAGTTTGAGTTTTCCTCACTCCTAGGTACATATATCCTGATTTTTTCAATGATTTTGAGTGGCTCTAGGGTTTTATTTGATATAGTTTTGGTTTATTCTTTTTCCTTTTCTTATTAAAGATCTGTTTCATTATCTGAATTAGTTGGAAATCTAAACCTGGCTCTGTTTGTTCTGCTTCTAGTTTTATGCTTCTCTTGTGCGAGGTCCTAATGCCTTCTTTGGACTCTAAAGGAAAAGTGGTTGCATGTAAATGAAAGTTCCCTTCAAAAAATTGTTGTTTTAGGATAGATGTTGGATATATTACACCCCTTCATGGCTTCTTCACCTATCACCATCTACTTATTTGTGTCTTCTTGAATTTTTTCCTGGTTCCGTAGATCTAGTTGTTAACAAGGAGTATGAATGTATGATTACTGTTTGGGAACTAGTAAACATCATATAATGCATATCTACCCTAATGTTGAATAAAGTACGTACCGAAACTAGGAATTCTTATTAAAGCATCATATAACACATCACTATTTGGGGCACATAATTTTGGTGCTTTCCAAGCCTTGGAGTTATTGAATATTTTCTGGACATCTTACTGGCATTGATGAATCTTAACTTTTAAATTAGATTCTTTAACGTATGAGAATGAAGAAACATGAAATGTTGAGTTTTTTGGTGTAAAATAAATTATTGCCACACTATTGTAGATATTTGCTTTTTATGATTATGATTAGGTGTAAGTCACCTATTATATAATGCGGATTGAACAAACACTTTCAATCAGATGGTATCAATTTCTTGATATCCAAGGAAGAGTTCAGGTAGAATGTGATGATTTTTAATTGGTTTTGAAATTGTGCAGCAATTGAAGGTTGGATTATTCTGGTTACTGGAGTTCATGAAGAGGCACAAGAGGATGATCTACAAAATGCGTTTGGCGATTTTGGGGAGATCAAGAATTTGCATTTAAATCTTGACCGGCGTACAGGTTTTGTCAAGGTAAACTAAAATTTTCCTTTTGAGATCCCTCTACAAAAGATGGATTACCTCGTATGATTGGCCTGAATTATTATCTTATTTTGATTGGCCTGCCATGAATTGAATAGGATAAATGAAGAATGCATACTTGAGAAATTTAATATTTTAGGTCATTGAGTGGGTCCTGTATGGACTAGGGAGCTATTCAATTTAAAGAATGAGATGAAACATATACGCCAAAAGAGTCTCCTTAGGGAGCTAGTATAATTGAACCACATACTAGCACATGTCCTCTTTTGTTTAAAAAGAACACTGAACTAAAGGAAAAACTTGCAAAGAAAAAAGAAAGAAATTTATGTTAGTAATGAAAGTAGATCTACAAAGAATAAAAGGAAAAACTAGAAGTCATGATGTGATTGAACCTAGCCAGTACCAGCTTCGGAGGATGGCTGTGCTTCCGATTTTTTTGAGCCTATGAAAGGAAATTCCATTAGAACTAGGGGTGGGCGTGGGTTGGGTTGGGTCGGTTTTTCCCCCAACCCAAACCCAACCCAACGCGGTCGGTTTGATCTAATTTCAACCCAACCCAACCCAAATACACGTTGAAACCCAACCCAACCCAACCCAATCAAGTGTCGGTCGGGTTGGGTTGGGTTGGTCGGGTTGGACAAAGCGTAATTTATTACCATATATACGTATCCAAATAAGATTAATATTTAATACGTACAACAATTCAAATAAAAAGTCACCCCAAATACAACATTTTCTGATTTCACGATTTCCCATTAGATTTTCAGTTAGCACATAAATAGAGGACAACAATACAAGCTGGTCTAATCTGAAGATGCATCAAACCATGTAGGAATGCCTAGTTTTTTGTTTATTAATTAGTTAAAGTGAGCAAAAAAGCACAATTGGTCTCGAGAAAATACGAGATGATTCGCAAATGAACTAGTGTGGGTGACTTGGCGAGAGGGGTAGGTCGGGGAGAGGGGAAGGATAGCAGTTAATTGTTGAAGTTCCATAACATGTCAATCTCAGTTAACGTAAAATAGTAGTAAACATAAAGCAAGAAATTGGATCAAAATAAAAACACAGCTTAGTATATAATATCATCATGAGTTTACAAACCATTAATTTTCAGAATGTATCCATTCAAATCCCGGAATTCATGGATAAATAAGTTTTTTATTTCCCCACCAAGGATTAAATATATAGAAAATAAAAAAAAAAGTTTTAATCTTTAACAAAAAAGCACACCAAACAATTTCAATCCAACATATTGTTACAACATAACAATATTATTATGTATATAGAAACTAGAAAGGGAAAATATAGAAATAAGTATAACTATATATATATATATATATTTCAGTCTGCACCGACCTATCTGTTCAAGTTCGCTGGCTACATCTTCCTGCATCACCACTTCACTCTCTGCCTCTCTCATGACCATTGCAGCAGCAACCAGATG
>CAIGRF010329671.1:19680-32670 GCA_903798235.1 Fraxinus ornus | reverse complement strand
TATAAATATTTGATAATAGTAATTAAAAATGCATTTAGTTGTTATTTATTTAAGTTAAATTTAACTTTTCAAAATTATAAATAATTCATGTAACATTAAATTTGAATTCTATCTAAACATTTTGTGGTATAAATATGAATTTATCATTTTGTTCAATTATTAGTTTACATTTTTTTAAAAAAAAAAATTGCTATAAATAGAAAAAATTCTATATTTTTATAATTTTATTTATGCAATTATACGGGCCAAATCGGAACAACCCGTGACCCGCATGGACTCGACCCGGATGGGTCGCGGGCGGGCTTGGGTTGTAGTCCAAAATTGTGGGCCGACCCTAACCGGCCCGTAACCCGTAGCGGGCGGACTTTTTTTCACGCGGGCCGTTACTGGGCTCATATGTTGACGGGCCGACCCGACCCGACCCGGACCACCCGGATTGACACCTCTAACTCATTGATTATTTGTCAAAGATAAAAATAATTTCGTCACAGCAATCTAAGTTTGATTATAATCGGTCATGAATAAAATTCGTAGTACTCGTATAATATGTATACATATACATAAAATAAATAAATAAATAATCATTGATTTAGATTAATTGTAACAATTTATATTTTTTCTATCAGTCAAACACATTTGTCAAAACTCACAAGGAGTTCTCCTAGATAGAACATTTGACTAATTTTTAATATAATTCAAAACAAATTTTGCATTTGTATCATACTTAAAGCTAGAATTACGAAGTTACGAAACCCCATTTTTTTTTTTTTTCCAACATTTGTAAATCACAATTATTCAGTGGTGAACCCACCAGTTTGAATTTTTTTGGGCAGGACCACGATGGGGCAGATATTATGTGGGACCAATTCAATTCCTAGTGTGCTATGGTGTCGTGGTAGGTTCTACACTTTTGGGAGGACAATGCATGAAGGTATGTCTTTGTTATCGACATTTCTTTTTTCAATTGCCAGTGTGCTAAGTTTTGTCTTTGTTCACAATTCTCATCCAAAAGAAACGTCGAGTTGTTCAAGAAAAACACATTTTGTTTTTTCCCTTATTTAAATTTAAGAAAAGATTAATATTTTCAGCAGACTTAGAGGATGTTTGGTGGGGATTAAAATTAGATTTTTAATAGATTGTGATAAAAAATTTTGAAATGTGTGGTTGAAAAGCTGTAGACGCATGAAAGATGTGATTGATATTGATTGTTTGACTTTGAGTTAGATTAAAATTATTATTTTAATGATTTATGACACTATTACCATACTAAATTCTGTTTTTATTCATTAAAATACGAATAATGCTAAATGTACATTTTTGTTAATATTAAGGATGCCACCCTTTAATATGGATGAAATTTGATCGGTGAGTTGATATAGTGTATTTAAAGGTTATAATTGATGCCACCTCATTGAATGTCAAACTTGATGTCAAAGAAAATGTACGTGAATGAAAATTAGAATAATAATAGAAAATAAATAAATAATCATTAGACTACTTGTAACAATTTTTTATTTTATTTTTATCAATCGAACACATTTGTCAAAACTCACAAGGTGTTCTTCTAGATACAACATTTGACTAATTTTTAATTTAATTCAAAACAAATTTTGCATTTGTATCATACTTAAAGTTAGAATTCCGAAGTTACGTAACCTTTTTTTTTTTTTTTTCCAACACTTGTGAATCACAATTATTCAGTGGTGAACCCACAAGTTTGATTTTTTTGGCAGGACCACGATGGGGCAGATATTATGTGGGTCCAATTCAATTCCTAGTGTGCTATGGTGCCGTGGTAGGTTCTACACTTTTGGGAGGACAATGCATGAAGGTATGTCTTTGTTATCGACATTTCTTTTTTTCAATTCCTAGTATGCTAAGATTTGTCTTTGTTCACAATTCTCATCCGAAAGAAACGTTGACTTGTTCAAGAAAAACACATTTTGCCTTTTTCCCTTATTTAAATTTAAGAAAAGATTAATATTTTCAGCAGACTTAGAGGATGTTTGGTAGGGATTGAAAATTAAATTTTTAGTAGATTTTGATTGAAATTTTTGAAATGTGTGGTTGAAAAGCTGTGGAACCCATGAAAGATGTAGTTAATATTGATTGTTTGATTTTGACTCAGATTAAAATTTGATTTTAATCTGTACCAAACAAGCCCTTAAGACTGTCTCACTTTTATTTATTTATTTATTTAATAAAACAGTGAAAAGGGGTGCATTTCAACTAAAAAACAAAAACAGAAAGTTGAGCGAAGAATTTATAAGATCGCGGAATGTTTAAAAATTATCCGGATAAAGTTTATTTGGGAAGACAATAAAAGTTTGTGATTACTCATTTTGTGCAGACAATCTACTTATTGTCAAATCCAGATGGAAATATGAAGCTTTATCAATTTGTAATGATATTTGGTGGCCTAATGTTGATTTTAGCTCAAATCCCGTCTTTTCACTCCTTGCGGCATATCAATTTGGTTTCTTTAGTACTTTGCATTGCCTACAGCGCCTGTGCCACTGCTGGATCCATCTACATTGGTAAAAATAAATTTCTCACTTCAATAACCCAATATTTGCTACTCAGAATCATGAAATTTTTGCTGACATTCTTCGAAAATATATCAGGAAGTTCGTCTAAGGGGCCGAAGAAAGATTATTCACTTAGCAGCGACGAAGATAGTCGGATTTTTGGCATTTTTAATGCATTGGCCATTATTGCTACCCCATTTGGAAATGGGATTATTCCAGAAATTCAGGTTTTTCATTCACCAATTGTGGAGTGTGAACTCAAGTGTCACCTAAATTAGTGTTAATCATAACTGCTGGCAAAATAGCACTTTTCTACGTAAATTGCTATTCTGATGAACTGAAAAGACTTTTATTATACTGTAGGCAACATTGGCTCCACCAGTCAAGGGGAAGATGTTCAAGGGATTATGTGTTTGCTATGTTGTAGTAACAGTTACTTTCTTCAGTGTAGCCATTTCTGGGTATTGGGCATTTGGCAATAAAGCTGATGGCCTAATTCTCACCAATTTCATGGATGATGGCAAACCTTTGGTGCCAAAATGGTTTATTCTCATGACCAACGCTTTCACTATTCTCCAGCTATCAGCTGTTGCTGTGGTAAGTACCCTGCATAAACACGAACACTAAGTCTAGAATTTTCCTATATTTTTGTTTATATCAATTGTGTTTGGTGCAGGTCTACTTGCAACCGACAAATGAGGTGCTCGAACGGACATTTGCAGACCCTAAGAGTGGCGAATTCTCATTGCGTAATGTAGTCCCAAGAGTGATATCAAGGTCACTCTCAGTCATTATCGCAACAACAATTTCAGCTATGCTTCCATTTTTCGGCGACATCAATGCAATGATTGGGGCTTTTGGTTTTATGCCACTGGATTTCGTCCTTCCTGTTGTTTTCTTCAACCTAACATTTAAACCATCAAAGAAGGGTCTTCTTTTCTGGTTAAATGTCACAATAGCCGTGGTTTTCGCCACATTAGGAGTCATAGCTGCAGTTGCTGCAGTGAGACAAATAAGTCTTGATGCAAAAACATACAGATTATTTGCTAATGTATGATCATGCAAGGCACCTTCATTACACAGCATTATATGATAAAATTTTAACAATTTTCTTATTTCACCATTCGAGTGCAGCCTAATTCAATTCAATATACCAAACATACCAGATAAGTTCAACTCAAGGCATAATGATAAACTTTTAATGGAAACATATATCGATAAAAACACTATCTAGCATGAAAATGTAGCCAATATTTGCAGCTCAATAAGGCTAATGAAGAAAACTCCTAATTCGCTAGTCTACTACCAAACATTCAAATATGAAGAAAAATAAGATTTGCTCATGGAATTCTTACAAAGATGGTGGAAGGGGGATGTAAGGAGATGGGGGGCGTGGGAGTTGTTCAATGTCTGACATAACATGTTCTGAGGCGAGCTCGGAAGGTTGCATGGGGTTCCAGTCAAAAGGCCGAATTGAATTATGATTTGGGTCGGGACCATTGATGATATTATCTGCTGCATCAATTGTTGGTGCCGGGGCCTGAGTAGCTGCGATATGGTTCTCTTCAGAAACGAATAATTTGTTGTTTTCTATAGGTAATGTTGTCGCTGCTACACCATTGTTAGGCCTTGGAGGTTCAACGGGATACCTCCGCTTCAGTTTCTCCCCCATGTTTTGCTTGAAAGCTGCTATTACGAGCTATAAAAATGACAAGATAAAACCTCTATAAAAATCTCAAACTGGGATATCAAAGAGAAATTACATGAATCTTAAACAGAATCATCAGAAGATAATGCACAAAAGTATTGTTTCATATAAGTATGCCTCTATAAGAGATGAAATAAATCTAGATTGTCTCAACTTGGGAGATAAATTTTGTGTATGCTGTCCTCTAGACTCTTGAATAGTTAAATTATGATGTCTTCGTCTAGACACTGAGCCTACACGGGCGCCTGGTTCGTCCACTCATGGTGCAATAATCAATTTAAAAAAATATTTTGCTCAGAGTTCATTTGCAGTTACTGATCTCTGTTGACGGCTTTAGATATTTTCTAATTCTTTCATCCACAATTCTAATCCAAGGCGTCTTCTTTTAATTTTGATAATTACTCCACCATGAGAATTAAATTCTGAAAACGCTTCAGAATTGCTCTGATACTGTTTCTTTATTTGACTTAACATGATAATCATTCAATCTTCTACTACTAATTATTAGGGCCAATAAAAAACCAAAATTAACAAGTGAAATTCTCCATGACAAGATGTGTGAAGCTTACTTGAGTCGGCCCAGCTGCGATTAGTAGACCTGCTACACGGCCACCAAAAAGACGCCCTTCAGGAGTAGCTAACTGAACACTCAAAAGGGCAACCTTGCGGCGCACACCCCCCATTTCATTATATGTATACGATCCTGTTAGAGTTACAATCTCGAATCGGCCCTGAAAGAAAAGGAGAATGGGATATAAAAAGAAGTTAATGCAAACCCTCAGTGAAATAGCTGAATAGGTAACATGCATAATAAGCAAAGAGTATATGCTGCCATTCAGAAGCTCTTCTTTATACCATGTGCTGCCACTTCTTTCATCGATATCTTACTGGTCATAGTATCCACATATCATTAGCGCATAAACGACAAGATCTTAATTTTTTCTATGATATTTATTCTCATGGGGAAAAACACAAAGGACAATAAGACTATTTCCTCCAAAATATATTATTTGTCACAACTGCTTCTAGAGTTTTTTGGTAAGAAGGAATAGACAAAATGTTTCAAGCCAGTGGTCAAGCTCCAAGTGCTATGTAACCCCTAACACTCCCAACAATGGATTCAATTCCACACCAATCCGTAAGTGATAGTAAAGGCTGGGTGGTTTTCCGGCTCTTTGAAGAACTAGAGCACTTTGCTCAAGAGAAACAAGTTATCCAACTTATCTTCCCAGTTTTTCCTATTAAAAACCCCAAGCAGGATACATGAATGTGATGACTAATTTTATCTTGTGCTCATCCTACTTCATATCTTTAGATCTGAAGTAAAGTGTGCCGGAGAAAAAAAAAAAAGTCTGAACAATTGGAATTAACTGTTATCTTTTAATTTTTGAGTCCTCCATGGGCCATAAAAAGGGAGGATTCTAAGTGGTGTGCATGTCTTGTGTTTAGTATGTGCAGTATTCGTGCAACGCAGAAATAATAATAAAACGATATTATATTTGCAGTTGTCTTTTCTCTATAAAAACTGCTTCGAGATTATGCCTAAACAATTTGAGTAAAAAGATCCTCGACAAGTTAAATGGCATCTTTTGGTTTCAAGACCAACAAACTTATAAGGGGTTCAAAGATGCTTTTCATTGATACTGTACTCTCCTCCAGGAATAGGGAAAATAAGCTGAGAAAAAAGATCCTTGACAGCTTGAAGACTTCTTCTGGCTCCAAGAAGAACAAATAGGTCCACGGAAACTTTTGATTTTTATAGTGAATTTTTGAATTTAAAGCTACTAAAAATAATATAAAAACTCAATGACATATAGAGAACCAAAAAAGCAAAGAATTGCATCTCTTATGAATGGGAGCCTCTTCAAGTCAACCAGCACACGCTTTTCCACCTCTATTGCAGTATCAACCGATAGTATCGTGCTCATCTTGAACATCTTATTCAGCTTCACTATCTGCCTCATAAATCTTTCCCACTTTGTTTGCACTACGATTCTCAAACTGCTTCAACAAAACAATCTTCCTATCATACCACCAAAACATATACACGTTATCTCTCCTTGTGTAAGTGGCATCTAAATCATAGCACCATGTTCCCAGAAAAGTATATGACAATTATTCATTTTTACCACATTAAAATGACCTCATCTTTTTAGTGCTTTTAATTAGAAAGTGGAATTTCTTATACCCCATCCTCTGTTCGCTTTTATAATCCACACATGCTTGTGCTGTAAAGGTGTTTTTTCGGTTTTCAAGTTTAAAGCTTTCGCTAATGATTTGAAGACCATATTCTCAGTGCTCAATCTATCATGCTCTTGCATACATTGTTGATGGCACATCAAGTTCTAAACAAAATCTTATCAAAATTCAAACCGGAAATGTCAATTGAAGATTAAGAAACTCATCGTATATTGAAAGCAATGTGCTTCTTTACATATCCTTCTTAGATCTTCGATAAGTCCATGATAACACTTGTTTCTTACTTCATACAACAATGGGGGTCATGTTTCTAAAGAAGGATGTTATTAAGCTGAAGTATTGGAACTTGGAACACTCCATCATGCCAAAGTATATTATTGCCCATAGGTAAACCAATACCAATTTGGTGCAGCAGCAGAAAAGATTTTGTAAACAAGAGAAAAGCTTAGAAGCTTCAGAGTTTCAACAGAATATCCTAAAAATAAAGAAAACTAGTACCCGACTTTTAATAGAACTGAAAATCCCATCAATAAAACAAATAAAACTAATAAAAGGACTACATTGTAGTTGCTAGCATAAATCACCAAAACTGACCTTATCAAAAATAGAGAGACTGTGGTTTGTCTGTGGAAATCATATCCTCATGTATGATGGGAATTAGAGGGTCCTCATCGGATGAATTTGTAATACACATTACAAGCAGGTAAAATGAAAAGGGGAAAAAACTCTGGGGCAAGTGAAATAATAGAGATAACCTTCTTAGAGAATGAAGCAAACTCAAATATGTGATGCTTCTGTGTGGCTACACAGATTAAAGATGTATAGTTGGAATAAAGAGTCCTTGGTAATTTTATATGGCCCAAGTTCATCAGCAGAAACATAATGTCAAAAGATAAATAGAAAAAATAAATGCATATGTAGTATCATACCTCATATCTTATGATGCCATCAAAAGAACTAGAATGACAAATTTCTGCACTGGAGACAGTGCCAGAAGCTGAAATAATGAAAGTTGATGCAGAAGTCCTTTGAGAAAATGACCAGATATGTTGAGAGATATTCTGCAGAACAAAAGACGGTGTTTCTTCATGACAATTACTACAGAAAAAATGCGCAAAGGGATGAAAAAGATACTTTCAGAAGTGAGGATGGTAATAAACTCTTTGGTTCTGATAAACTTTACCTCGCCTGTTTGAATAGTAACCACATGAGGAATGAAGTCACTTCCAGCAGTGTCTACAGCTTCCCCTCCTTCATAAAAAAACGTTAAAATTTGAGATGACAACTCCTAATTAACAACCTTTGAAAGTGCCGGTTTGAAAGCACGATAATCCGAAGCCTGTTTAATGTGAATTTGTGTTCTTTAGTTTCTGGTTGTCCAGTTAGTAAATTTTTACATTTTCAAATTATAACACCGTAACCCACAAAAAATAATGGTATAGGTGAATTGTGAGTTAGAATTCAAAGTATTTTATCATCGTGTTAATTAGACTGTCTAGGGACATGAATATCTGTAAAAGACTAACTGAAACCAAGTCATCTTCAACTAAAGTTTACGATTTGAATTTCTTCATTGATCATACAAATCCATAGAAACAGAATTGCGCAAAGATGATAATTATTAGGAAAATATCTGTTTTTTTCCTCAGATTTCGTTGACACAAGAATTCCTTTGACAAAGAGATCACATTAAATCTAAAAATTTCAAAATGTTTAACAAAATTTCAACCTTTTTTTTTTTGGCAGAAAAAGGTATAAAACAACCTTTGACAGATAAAGTTGATGCGAGTTGGAGAAGGATTGCATATGTAATTGAGAGACAGCATTGACTCGATAAAAGGTAGAATGTCTTCAGCAATTTTCATTCTCGAGTATTAGAAGGCTAATGAATTGAAAATATTATACACCGAAAAAATAATTATGTCTCATGTACTCGAAAGAGGGCTGATTTCCTTCTCACCATCATTGTGAATTTGTAATCTCCATCAGTGTATGAAACCAATAATCTTCATGAATAAGACACTTTAGCACAAAAAAATTCCCATGAAGTTCACCCTACCCTACTCAAGATTGGTATCTTCCCAATTGCCAGCGTACTTAAAATGTCACTTACAGGTGCTTCGTAAGCAATCAAACGTTTTTATATGACTTAAAACTTTACAAGAATGACGCGACATGTATTATGTAATCTGTTGGGTATTGACACTTTGTTGTCAATCAAATTAAATGTTGTAATTGTGGTTTCTAAATGTAAGTCTAGTTTGGTTGAAAACCAACTAAGACATGTGATGAAATAGATTTAAAATATTAGGTAACTTGTCCTTAAATTAAGGGGAGTGACATGTGAGTTGATAGTAGTGATGGTTGGTAGTATAGTTGGTAGGAAAATCTTGTAAAAGCTATCAATCTTTGGCTATAAATATGGCCGTGTATCTCCACCTTTAATACAAGAAGAAATATTAAAAATGTAGCCATATACTCCTCCTCTTCTCCTCTGGTTTCTTCCCAGAAACCAGTGTGTGTATATGTGTATGTTTATATTTAGTTTTTACTTGTTTTAAGTTTTATGTTTTAATGTTGATTTCCACTGCCATCTTCCCCACATTTTCCCCACCTGTAACCACATTTTATTGAGTTGTTAAACTCCATTTTGTTGAGCTAAAAACGGCTCCATCTCCCCAGCTCGATCCTTAGCTTCTTCATGTCATTAAACTGAACTTCCGCACAAATGGAAGAGCTTCGACTCTCCCAGATTTTTACATAATCATTTTTATAAAATCCCAATAATTTTTTGAATTAATCTGTTAAAACAGAATTATGAAAATCTATCCCAAAAAGTAATTAATTAACCAATCTATACGTCAATCTTAGAAACGAACATCTAAATAATAACACAATTGAAAAAGACCCCAAAAATCAGCTATCCGCAGCCAAGTCAAAATAACTGCAAATAATCTTCATGAATAAGACACTTTTGCACAACAAATGCAAGGAAGTTCTCCAATGCAGTTCATCACTCTTATCGAAAATTTCCTCACCCCCAACCGTACTCAAGATTGGTATTTTCCACCGCTTGTGTGCGTACCTAAAAAGACACTTATGGAAGTTCTTCCAATACAATTCATCACTCCAACGAGAAATCCCTGTGCCCCTACCATACTCAAGAAGACTCTTATAGACGCTTTATGCAAAATCATCGTTGCAAATTATCATCAGCATTGCCTATGGTAGTCAATGTCAATAACCAAACAAATGAAAAATAATCAAACAAACACAATGAAAATCCAAGTAAAGAAATAAATTAGACAATAACAAGTAACAAGGTAATATAAAAAAACTACCAATTTTATTGCAAAGTACAATTCATAACCAATTAATAAAAATAATACTGACATTAGCAAATCAAAAATTTATGTCCAAGCATGTTCCCAAAGGCAAAAAATATACTAAATTGCTCAATTAGATAAAAAGTTACCTAAAGAAGCCGCCAATGTTTGCCACTTGCCGGAACCCTTAGGACGGCCCCTACCCCGTTTTGGAGGTGCAGAAAACTCCGGTGAAATCAATAATTCTTGCTTCAATTCCGGTAGCTGCTTTTTGGGCCTTCCTCTTTTTCTTTTGACCGGTAAGTCCACTACTGAACCGTCTGTAACACTCATTGCCGACTCATCCGGTTCTCCATTGCCACCATTGTTTACATATTCCTCCGTGCCAATGGCCGTAACCGCCACCTGCTCTGCCGTCCCTACCATCACTTGTGTCAAAATGCTTTGATTGTTTTGGTCTTCCATGAGAATGCCGCACTCTGAAAAATAAGACAAAAAAGGGCAAAAATCAAAACTGTATAATCGAGAAGCCATGCATGCATATATAGACAGATATATCTCTCTATGTATACGAAAAGATGATCGTTTACCAACGAAGGCGAGATTTTTTTTTGGCAGAGAATGATTTTTTGGTTTTGCCGAAGGAGAAAATAGGAAGATTTAGAGGCTTTAGAACTGAAATTCTAGTCCAACACAAGGATGGGTGAAACGGCTGTAGGTACGTGTTTTATGAGGAAGGAGTCACCTGATATTCCAAAATGCCCCTCAGAATCTTTATTATTTTCCTCTTTTTTAGGTGGACGGTTACATACGCGCGTATGGTAAAGTCGTCAATTCAAATTATTACATCTCGAATTAATAATGTCCTTCACAAAAAAAATTGTAGGTTTTTTAAGTGAACCACTCGAAACACATATTCGAGGTGACGTGATTTGAATGGACAGTCCTACTACATATACATATATGATTGTTCACTAAAAAATTTCTCGAACGAAGGGCGTCGGATTTTAAAATGGACTAATTAGGGTATTTTTTTCATTATCTTTCAAGATTTAAAAACGAAACGAAGAAGGAAAATTTGAACTATAAATAAAATACAGTATTTAATAGAAAATTTTATTTTCCGCAAAATAAATGGAAACAAAATCATGTATAATTCTTTTACCTATAAAAATCATTGTCAGTATTGTATTTTATTAGTCCTACATATTCTTAATTGAAGTAGTTTTATAAATAAAATAATATTCAGCTAGTCATAGATATACAAATTTCTGCACACAAACTGCACATGTATTGAGTGTGCCATAAATACTTACTACTATACATAATATTTGAAGAATTATTGTTTATATAACATTTTCTTCTGTTTTCCCAAGTACACACTATCACCTAAAGCCGTGATGAACTTTACTAATGATAAATAATATTTACTCATAAACAAAAAAAAAAAATAAAAAAAAATGAAGATTTGGATTCAAGTTAAACAACTTGGACAACCAATGTCAGCCATTTCAAGTCATGCACTGTATAAATTATCTAGCCTTGATATGTTATCCTTTTAACAAGGATAGCCTTTATAAGAGTACAACTTAGATCACGACCACTTTACATCATAGGAAAATAAAAACACAAAAAGGTAATATATATTATGTTACTAAGAGCTTGTTTGGCCCCCATTTAAATCCAATTAAAATTGAAAATATAGCCGTTATTGGATCTCACTCGTCTGATAAAAGTCAACAATAACGATTAATTTTTCAATTTTAATTCGATTTTAATCTCTACCAAACACCCTCTAAATTTTCTTTTTATGTTTCATGGATTATGTTGAAGAGATGAACCAAAGAATTGAATGAGAAAAAATTCACTATCCAAGTGAAAGTTATCTAGGGCAAAAAATGTAGCAACCATGTTTCACCTGTTTCTTGCTTCAAAAACCATACTTTTTCTTCTACAGAGGGTAAAAAATCATTTCCTAGATGAATTTCTTGCTATAAAAGTAAAATGCAAATGGAATGAACATGGGGAGGATCGATGATCAATTTCTTGCTTCAAAAGTTCTCATTCCTGCCCATCTAATTTTTCAAAGAGCTTGTTCCAGTGAGATGCTGCCTCTTCTGGGGACCGAAAAGACCATATATGAGGCTTGGCTTTCTCCCGAGTCTCCATAATTTCCTGCAATTAGAAGATTTAATTGTTATTCCAATTCAGAGCAAAAAGGTACGCCTATACATAAAAGTCTTCAACTTTGGCATGGAAACCCTTACTCATCCTAAGCCTAGTGAGAAGTAAAGGTGGCTCCAAAAGCTCAAAAAAGATGAGGAAATTGTCAGCTGAAGGCAGTCGTGATAAATGAAGAGACTTTCAAACGCTGACATTTAATTGACAAACTTCTAAACAAAGTTGAAGTGATTTTGTTGTGCTGTGTAACAACAATTACATTCAAGTACCAGCATCCAAAGCCATGTTAGATACTTAATAAGGAGTAAAAGAAGTGGGGATTGAAGATACTGGCAAAACCCTATTCCTTGATTTAACCTTGTAACTTTTTTTTTTTGGATAACCGTGAATGTCCGGACCAACTTGCGCGCACCTCGACTAATCTCACGGGGCCCTAAAGTTTACGGCTGGATACCCACCTTAGTGACCTGAGGGGACTCTAACTGGTGATCATTGGGGAACAAATCCAAGGCCTGACGAATTGAGCTACCCTTCAGGGTTGATTTAACCTTGTAACTGATTGCAACTAAACAAGCATTTGTAACATGAGAAGAGCATATAAGACAAAAGGGGCACTCTATGATGTACCGACACGGACACGTTACGTGTCGGATACGCCGACACGCGATTTAAAAAAAAGTATAGACACGACAAGTTATCAACACGTTGATTAAATTCTTAAAAATTCTTCATTTATATAATATAAATTTAGTTTTATACTTGTTATTAATTTTTATTGTAGAAATATTTTAAACATGAGTATCTATTTGTTACTTGCTAATAACTTTAAATTAACAATATATAATATTTCTAATATAAAAGAAAAATGATTACGATAGAGTGTCCGAGAAGTGTCAGTATTGACTCGTGTCGGACACGGACACGGACACGGACACGGACACGGACACGCTACCCTAATTAAAGTGTCCGTGCTACGGAGGGGACACTGAATATATTCAAGTAAAAAAAATCTCCAATGAACACATGACAACATTGTGGGGAGAAAAAA
>CAIGRF010329671.1:0-18011 GCA_903798235.1 Fraxinus ornus | reverse complement strand
CTTTACCGAGGAAGAACTTCACTTACAAAACAAGAAAGATCAGAGAGCAGAGTAAAGATCATAGTGACAGACATTTAAGGTCTATCCAATACCATGAATATCAGATGCAGTCAAACAGAACAACATATGACTTTTGAGGTCTGCACATTTTATAATAGATAAATCCAATCAAATTTACATTCCATTTCAATTAATCAAACTTATCATTACTCAGGCAAATGTATTGTAGATCTTTTTCTTTCCCTCCCACATTCTCTCTCTATAAATAAGCATTGCCCTAAAGGCAAGGCATCCACCATCCATACTTAACACTTTTCCACTGGATAATGCTAGTTTAAACCCTAATTACCTGCCTATAGTAGAGATTACCATTTGGACACATGTCAGAGTTTATTGATAAAAGCTGCAATTTTATCCTTTATAATAATTTGTGAACCCTAGATTTCTCATGCTAAGGCAATGCATCAAGTATCCAAAAATGAAGCAAAGTTCAGGCTGCAGACACACCTCTATTTCGGAAGATCTTTTTGTTTTGAGACTCAAACAATCAACAAGAGCGGTCCACTTTCCAGAACAATTGTCAAGATCACCAAGCCGATAGTATTGCTGCATCTGATGGACTGGGGCTGCCAAAACATGATAGTCCATATTGACGATTATAAAATGGATAGCAGATATCATAAGTAAATCCTCTAAACTTAATGATCTGTTCACGAACAGCCAAGAAAAACTTAATTTTTATAATGCATTCATATGAAGAAAAAGCTCTAAACTTTGAATTGGACCCACAATTTCCATTTAATCAAACCATATCATGAATAAATCCTCCAACAGATACAAGTAAAGTAATCCATTGAAATTACGGTCGCATAGTAAAACTAAGAATTATATGCGATTTAATAAGTAATAATGAAAACTAGAAAGGAGAACGGGGGAGATTGCGGCGTACAATAGCAAAACCAGAGGGCGTCGAAGTGTTTGGTGCACGATAATCGCCGCCGTGGGGCGGCGGCTTCTTCCTTCTCTAGACTCATCCAACTCCCTCCTTCCCTTGTCAAATTGGTGTTTATATGCAAGTGTAAATGAAGATTGAAGGTAAATGAGCCAAAGGTGGATAATATTTTTGTGGTCCCAAGGAAAGTTTGAATAAAAAGCAGTTTAATAGAAAAATGTTTTAGGACTAAGGAAAAATTGTTGCCTATGGATTAGAAGATCAAAGAGGAAGCGTTTGGAGATTTAGCATCAGTGTGATTTAGATACAAATTAAATTTTTTGTAAATTTTGATAAAAGTTTATGGAATACGTAATTGAAAAATTGTGTGATTACTTTGATTTAACTTTTTTAATTGAACCAAACATGACTTAATGCGAGTCATTTCGATAATAAAGTAAGAGGTTGCTAATAAAAGTTGTAAAACATCTCAGAACAACTATAACACATCTATTCAAGCATGTTCATGAATAACACAAGTAGTGATACAGAATCATAGACACTATATGAATGCAAATTATTTGAGAACTTAGAATAAAACCCTTTCTTTGGTTACTTGAATATTTATGCATTGTAAATTTTTATTTTTATTTTTTAAGATAAAACAATTATGTAACTGGTTAAAATTTTGGTAAGATTCATTGTGTTATTTTTATTATTTGAAAATTTTTAGATTTCTATCACATTCAGACAATTAAAGTAACCTCACAATCCACATTGATATAGTTGAAAACTTGAAAAAGAAACTCTAAATTTATCATTATATTTCTGTCGTTTAAAATATATACAGTACAGGTAAGTAAACCAGAAATAAGCAACTTCAACAAAACTAGGTATTCTTCTATCCACCTACCACCGAATCTTCAGTTTCTCGCCAAAGGCACCTTAAAAGTTAAAACGAGTCAACTACGAAGAGAACTCACTCCCTCGGCAATAGATAACTTATCAGAAGAATCCCATATCAAGCAGCACTCCAAAACGCTTTCTGATTAATTCCACAGACTAATACATGTACTGTGAGATGATCCTAGAAAAAAGTAAGACGAATCATCGGGATTCGATAACATAAGTTAGAACGAGTACATTGTCTGTCTGGTCTAAGTAAAGAGCATTTTAAGTTCTTCTATGCGTGCAGTTCGAACTTCTTGGTCAGTTAAAGCCCCAGATATCATCCGCTGTTTCCTAGCTTGAACTGCTTCCATCCTTTCTTCGACTGTGCCCTGCAATATAAGGAACTTCAGATGAACATCTGTTGCGACCATAAAAAGATAAGAGACTGATAAAATAAGCATACCTTCACAATAAACCGTTTGATCATCACTCTCTTAGTTTGTCCAATACGATGAATACGCATAACTGCTTGTTCCTCTACTGCTGGATTCCACCACGGATCCTACAAAGATAGAATATCTCAGGTATAACCAATGAGCATGCTGCAAAATCAGTAACAGTTGCACAATGAAAACTTGTAAAATTTAAAAAAAAAAAAAAACTAACAATTCATAAATCCACAGCATCAATTTTTGCAGGTGCTATTCCACAAAAATTCAACAAATACTCCCATATCAACTA
The DNA here is from genome assembly GCA_903798235.1 of Fraxinus ornus. Classification (NCBI taxonomy): domain Eukaryota; kingdom Viridiplantae; phylum Streptophyta; class Magnoliopsida; order Lamiales; family Oleaceae; genus Fraxinus; species Fraxinus ornus. The sequence continues at coordinate 15,448 of CAIGRF010329671.1, read as the reverse complement.
GTGAAAGTTTTGCGAGAATTTCTAGTTTGTAAATGATTTTCCAACTATATCAATTGAGAGAACATATAGAATATAGAATTAGAAGAGTCTGACCACCTAACATATGATAAAACAGGAAAATATCTACTACGAAATCAAACAGGGTAATTAATGATAGAATTACATCCCTAAATCAAGAAAAAATGAGTTAAAGCATAAGAGAAGCAAGATGGCACCAGTTCCTTCCCCTCTGTCTTCCATTTTGTTCTCTACTAGATCCAAGGGAAGGATTGTTGGCAAATTTCTAAATTATAAGATTAACTTGAAGATCAAATTGGTTAAGATCACAGTTATAAAAAAATCACAGACCCAACCTAACTTTAAAGGAGCTGGAAGAACAGGGTTTAGATTACTTTCACTTTTTTCAGTACACTATAGTACAGGGATTGGGGCAGTGAGGATGAAACCCAAGTAGCTAGGAAACAGTTTTTTCACTGGAGCTGGGCCTCAGCATCTGATTATCCTAGCAGTTGTAATTCAGCTAAGGATTGAAATTGTGATTAAAACAACCCACCCCCACCCAAATTACACCCAAAACTCAATTATTGAAGATCAAGCAAACTATTAAAAGAGGGTAAAAAAAAAAAAAAAAACACTCCGTATGTACTCCAATCCAATCCTGTTAATCACAAACACAGATGTAATTAATCAAAATATCAAATTATGATAAACGAATTTCATATGAAACTGATAAGGTAGGATTCTGGTTCATAGATATATGAAATAGAATGACAACTTCGACTGCAACCTAGACCAGAAAAGTTGCGCACTTTCTACCAAATTTCAATCTTGAATGCAAATCATCACACAAATAAAACCAAAAGAATCTTGTAAATAGCATACAAGACAGAACCATCATATATTGTCCATAGCAAAAAAAAAAGAACATAGATCATGCATGGGATTCTTAAAACATGAAGTGCCTTACCATGACAAAAGCATTAGATGCTGCAGTTAGATTTATTCCAACCCCACCAGCCTTTAGTGACATGAGCAACACCTATATAACAAGGAGAACTTGTAAGAAAATCAAGCCTCTATATTTATCTTCTTTCTACATCTTTTCTTTAGAACTAAAAGACTACAAATCAAACCATGATGTCATCCTCTTCTGAGAATTGCTTTATTACTTTCTCACGCTGTTGTTGGTTTAGAGTCCCATCAAGACGGAGGAAAGGAATGTTGCTCCTGTAAACAAATGAATAGATAAAAATTTACTCCAGTAGTTATCTAACCAGGGTAGAAATGATAAAGCACAAGGCTGTGAGGTGTAAGCATGCTTCTTAGATATAGACAGTGACAGAGCTAGTAACGAGATATGTTAAATGGAAATTATCAAATGCATTGTCAATATACATCAAGAATTCATTACACCATCTCCTCTCAAAAGCCCAAAAAAGAGGAGAGAGAAAGACACCATTTTGATTTGGAAAAAGCATTATACAATTCAGGATTAAATGTATCATTGACCCCAAGCCCAGAATGTCTTCCCCCTTAAATGTACCAAAGAGTCACCATAGCTATAATTTCTGAGCTATAGGAAAATGCATCACCCTTCGCAACCCATCGTCCAAAAATATGAAAAGTAGAAGTTGCAAAACGGAGAAGAGAAAGATTATACCGAGAAAGAGGAATCTGCAATAGATCCAAAAATGCAGTCCATTGACTGAAAACAATGCTTTTGGAGCTCATGGTTTGGAGATTTTTTAGTTCACACATAAGAGCAGAAACTTTTGATGATTCCACCCAACTTTTCTCCACATCAATCTGAAAGCGACTTTCAGTTGGTGCCGTTATGAGCTCCTGCTTGCTAATGGTTTTTCTGAAACAAGAAACGTAAGGCATCAGTGCATCTAGTAAAATGTCATCGCTAGTGAATTGCAATTTCTGATTTTCTTATCTGTTGCTTATCCATATTGATATCTTCTCTTCAGTTTTGCAGTTTCTTATTTTATCAGCTGGGAAAATGTGCAATGCTAAATTGTTGAGAACACAAGAAAACTTGTTAATACCTACAAACAGGACAAAGACCTGAAGTAGGACTTTTCCAACTTGCCAATAGGCACTCTCTGCATAATCGATGAGCACAAGGAGTTAATACTGCATCTTCAAAAGCTTCTAGGCAAATAGGGCACTCTCCCTCCCCTTTCCGCAACTCGTCCACAACTTCCTGAACATACGCACGTGACAGCGTGTCCTTCGCCTGGCCATCCTTACTGTCCAGGCCGCCCTTGAGAAAACGTCTTGCAAGTTTATTGAGATCAGAGAATTCTTGAGTATCACCTCGACTGGACACGAGAAGAAGCACAAAAAGCACATCACTGACAAATCCTAATTTAAAAGTAAGCGATGAATACATGCAACCTTACGTTCACATATAGGTGCGCCAGCAGTCGAGCATAAATATAATTGAACTAGTTACTCAAAATCTAGATTATAATCCAATGTAACAGGACAACATCCAGAAAGCAACTGATAAAATGCTTTATATTGCAAAAACAAGATTGGTGAAGTTCTGACAAGGTTTAATCTCTCTCGAGTCCAAATATTTCCAGACAATATTATACAGAATATTTTTCCAGTGTTCAATAGAAATCTTCAAACCATGATCCAAGAAATGGGAAAAAGATTTTTATCTTTTGCTAAGATTCACTGTGCCAATGTACTTTATTTGAATAAACACAGTTGCATGCCAAACAGACTCTACCATCAATTTGAAATATGATAAGTTCAATACCAGTCTTCCATACTTGGGCGATGAATACAACCCTCAGAAGAGAAAATTGTTTCCATCTTAGGCACAGTATTTCAATATTCAAAATTCCGCATAAATTAACTAATAATACATTTACATGCCTGGATAGGTAAAATGCTAGATAAACATAAATAAATGGATTAATAGATAGATATTGCTGGAGAACAGATCTTGACAGAGAAATATCCCAACCTCATAACAAGAAATGGGTGATCACAACATTGACGAAGACGTAAGAGAAGTTCTAAAATAGAGGCATAGTTATGAAGAACCCGGCCTTGCTCAACAAATTGATTAAATTTTACCTGAAGATTTGGAAATCAAAACATTATGGAAATTCCACTACAAATGACAGAAGTACCAACAGAATTTATTAAGATTGGATGCCATTTATCTTTAAGGCCCACCTTCGACCTATTAAACAAGGCCTCGTAGAAGTCCTTCTCCGCTTCTGTAAGATCACAATACATCACTTGAATATCCGCAGGTGGAAGAACTAAAATTGGCCTGCAGCTCAACAAAGTTGAAAGTAAAGACAATAGTAATAACACCACAAGTAACATGCAGATAATGCCAAAAAGAGCCAGATATGTAGTGAGCTTATTATTCCCACCTGCCTTCTCGATCTGTGCTAAACTTTGTTCGTCTTAACATGATTGGCTTTAAGATTGACTGGACCAGCTTTAAACCCCTCTCGTCACCCTCCTCAAAAGGTTTCTGAACAAGTTTATTCCACCTAAAATATTAATCACATTACAGATTACTAATTAGTATATAGTAGAATAAATAAAAAATTGCACCTAGGGACACTGCGCAAAAAGTACGAAAACAGAAACTAAGAAATAATTACTCAAAGTGTGAGCCTGTCCATTTACAAAGTACTTAATATCCAAGCAGCAAAAAAAGGGAAACAGGAGAGAGGGCAAAAAGAAGGTGATGAACAACAACAATGGAAGAAAAATGATGCAGCAAAGCAGAGGAAAAAGGTAATGGGAAAAGTATATCATCTATTTGATATAAACAAGTTTAATGCAACTAAAATTTGGAAGAAGAAACTGAATTGAATGATGGTATCAAAGACAAGACCAGCTTACTTAGAGCATCATAATTAAATGAAAAGTATTGCTGTCATTGGAACATAATTTTATTAATCACAATAATAAAATACATACATCAAGAGAACAGGGAGTGCTCTTAAAATATAAGAAAAAAGTCAGAATCAAGACTACATCAAATTCTTCCCACCGAGATAAGATAAAAAGGAATTCCATTAACTGATTTGATGTCAAGGACCACAAAGAAGCTACTGCTTTGCCATCTTCCATAATACGCCAAGCAGTCCTGTTGCTTCGAAAGATTTAGAAATTCCTTCAGGTCCAAACAAGCCAAGAAATTTCCAAAAACACATCGCCAACTTTCACTAGACAAAAACCAATTGGGTTTTCAATTATATCTCACTGCACCTTTTTAAAAACATTCAAAACCTGCTTCACTTAACAAGCTGTACCACAAAAATATTGGGATATGTGTTAGAACAAGTGATCAATACTTCTATTACCCTCCAACACGTCACAGACCAAGGAGGAGATAAATGAGGACATTTCTTTTCAACGAAATCACAGTATTAACCTCCTGTGTAACCAACCATGCAATCACCTTAATCGGGTAAAATGAAAGTAAAGAGTTCAAATATTGTCATGCTCGGTAATTCAATTGGAAATAGGATTTTCTGAAACCATATGCTCCACAAATAGTGTTATTCTCCAAATTATTGTGTTCTCCACATTTTATACAATAAGAAGCAGCAGTTAAACCTTGCTCTGTAATAAACTTGTCAAAAAATAGGTTGAAATTCAATTAGACACTAGTTGGAGAACCAATACAAATTCAAGAGAGGGGCTAATCTTTTTTTTTTTTGAAAAGTAATCATGTAATTTTATAAATCAAGATCAAAAGATAATACACAAGGAGTGCATTATTACTTTAAACAAGATAGAAACAATAAANAAAATCACAAGAAGAGGAAGATAGTGAGCTCACAATAATGAAGAAAGTGATAGTCAAACTTTCAATTCGATTTTTCCAGAACAGCACTAGGTAGAATAAAAGATTTGGGTAAAAGATAGAACAATTTGATTAAGTTGGGCATGAGACTTTAAATTAGAAATATGCAAATCATATTTTGAGTTTGGGCTAAAACAATTAGTTAAAAAATCTATTTAGAAAAAAATAAAATAATTTGATTTATTTAAAATTTTTAAAAAAAATTAAGGAGATTCGGTTCTTTTTCGGTTCTCGGTTCTGGGTCTGGAACCGAGAATCGAACCGAACTTTTCGAGTCTCGATTCGGGTACCCGTTCGGGTATTTAATTTAAGAAGAACCGCTCGGTTCGGTTCGGTTCGGGTTCGGTTCGTTCGGTCGATTCGGTTCGGTTCGGGAGTTTTGTCCAGCCCTAATTCTTATCTCGAAACTTTCTCTTCCATGCCCGCACCACCTCCTCTATGCGCCTTGACAACACCCAACTCATATGTTGCGAAGCCAGAATATCATTCCACAACCAACTGAATGAAGTAATTAAAGCAGAAATATCTACTCCATATAATTGAGCCACCGCATTAAAAGTTTAAGCTTGTTCATGAAGGAAGAAATATAGTTATTTATCTTTATATCTTAAACAAGCCCCCTCATGTGCATGCATCACCTTTTAATAAAAAGCTAGACAAGTGGAATTTATAAATGGGTGCTCCTATACCACTTTGACCCACCTCATCTACAACCTAGAATTGTTAGTGATGAAGGAAATTTATTTATTATATTTATATCTTCACAAAACACCTTATGCCACTGTTTGATTTGGATAAAAATCAGATTTTTACTAGATTTTGATAAAATTTGACCAAATGAGTGGTTGAAAATGAGTTTGGAAAAAAATGAATTTTAAGAAATAGGGGCCAAACAGCAGCTATATTCTGTTATATACCAATATGCCAAAAACTAGTAAATAAAGGATGTACAAAATGTAAAAGGAGTGATGGAAAATATAAAAGGAATGTGTGCAAACATTTCTACAGGAAACACAATGAAGATTGACTGTTTATTGGAAATATCAACTCTTATTTTTCTATCCACAGTAAGATCGCATAAAAAGTACTTCCTTGAGGTCAAATAATATGCACTAAGAATTGGTCTGAAATCTTACCATGCCCAACTTCCCCATGGTTCAATCCTCAAAAATCGAAGAAGACTGTAAACATCCTCCAGGTTGTTCTATTAAAAGGAAATTGCACTGTGAGAAACAATACTAAGAACTAGATGAAAATAAAGTTAGAAAGATTCTACAAGAAAGCCAGGCAAAAACATATTAGTGGAAGAGTTCACAGCATGTTCAACAAATACAGGGCCATATTCACAATAACAAGTGTTGAACTAAATTAACTCTCAGAATATGACCCAATAACTAATAGCAAAATCAAAGAAAATATGTTTAAAAAAAATCTCTCAGATGATGGTTAATGAATTTATTTCCTCTTTGGGATGACACACTTCTGAAATCTTTCCAAAAATGTCCTTACCTAAAGTACATGATAGAAATAATATTTTTCCTATTTCTGAGGAGGGCGATTTCTTCATGGGGATAATGTTGTTGAATCTTAATGACAGAGAACATTCTCATATAATGAGCTGGATTACCAAGGATTCTTGGCCATTGATCTTTAGTGTAACATCAAAGAGTTACATTAAATAGCCACTTTTTAAACTCCCGTCTAAAGTTTCTGCCAATACCCAGATACTAAGTCGTTAAAGAGGAAGTATCATTTATGTTAAAAGACCATATCAACTAAAACCTATAGAGTACTAATCTAAGTAAGACCTCCTAGACTCATCATACAGAAAGATCAAACTCATTGGTTATATTAAGCTCAAGGGAAAAAGGACGAGAAAATAATAAAATAACTACTGAGTAGAGCACTAAAAATTGTGAAAAAGCAGTGCTACTATGTTAATGCACCTGGATAGGTGTACCAGTAAGGCACCATCGACGATCGGCAATAAGACCAGCTGCAGCCATGGAAATTTGGCTTTTAGTAGATTTTATAGTATGTGCCTCATCAAGAACCACTCTAAACCATCTCACTGAATAGAGTCCTCCATTTTCTTCCCCATTCTACACAAGGAACACGGAGAATGAAGAAAAGTTATATCAGATTACTTTATAAGTAACAGAATGAAGCAAGGGCAGGATACTGATATAACAGATCCAATACCAAAGGCAACACACATGCCGAGTGCACTGGACAAAAATGACGAGGATGCCACTAAAGCCAATTTAACTATGATTAAATAGAAAACAATGAGTACCTCTGTTGAAAACTCAGAGGCTAACACTCCATATGTAGTTAGAACAACATCACTTGAGGCTAGAACTTTTGCATCCTTTGATCTACTTTGACCATAATGAACATAGATAGACAATGCCCCAGGTTGGGCATGCGTTTCAATTTCTGTCTACAATGCAAACTTCAGCTTAAAGGATTTCCTTTAGTAGGCTGAATCACTATGTGCACTTTCAATAGATACCATCAAAAACTAAATACCAAAACATGCGAACTATACCTTCCACTGGCCTATAAGTGTCATAGGACAGATAATCAGATTGCCACCACCAGCAAGCGAGTTCTGTTGCTTTTGAACCTTGTCAAAACCAGAAAACTTTGTTGCTTTCTTTGAAGATGTTGGAGAATTGTCCAACATATCACCTGATTCACTGTTTTCATTGGAAGCCTTGCTAGACAATCCACCTCTTGCAGAATGAGAGAGGAGAAGAGATATAGTCATGATAGTCTTCCCAAGCCCCATAGAATCTGCCAAAATCTTCCAAGTTTATCCTACAGTCAGATTAGGAATACCAAAACTACAAAATGCAGGCAACGGATGACAAATCAATACTAGCAACATACTCCTCCTTTAGCAATTTGAAGAGTGCTTGGAAATTCTGTAGCAGCATCACCCGAAAATGCATTTAAGTATATCACCAAATCCCTCCTACAAATGAATACAGCTTCTTATATATGGCCAAAAAAAGGTACTCTATTATCTGAATACTTAATATAGTAATAAAGCATCACATACGTATCTGCAAGGCGGTATGCATCCCAACATGGATGCAAAGTTGTAGCAGCAGCATCATCAATGTTGCGGCCCTTCTCCAGTTGAAACATCCAATGAAGAGCCTGCTTCTGGTAAGGACGAAGTTCGCACTGCAGGGTACTAGGAGGCTCCATTTCCTAAATGATCAAAATCAATTCACGCAACACCTAAAGCAAATACCACATTAAGAAATCTTGAAATGGCCTTTACCTCTAAGTGTGAGCTATCAGAAACACCAACAATACTGTCAAGATCATTATCAGAAATTGGTTCCTCGTTTTCCACTTCATTTCCATTTGTTGAAGATGGATTCTTGAATTTATTGATATGCAGGAAGGAGGTTTCCTGTCCAAGCAAATTGAAGAATTAATATCCATTTCTATATTTTTTTATCAACCAATGGATTCATTAAATTTACCTCTGGGTTCAAAGGCCTCTTCCTTGTGTACAAATCTCCTGGAGTAAATTGTGCCTATAATGATAGAGAGAATTAAATCACTATAGGGTAAGTGTCAGCAAAGATGGTCCTTTGACAAGTTGGCCAGCTTCATTATATAGGTTACCACATATTCTGAATTAAACCTTTATAATTGAATCTAACATATAATAATCACCTTTTTGAAAGGAACGAGACCTAGCAGCCTGAACAAAGATGGAAGAGGATGAAGAACAGATTCATCTGCGGAGTTACTGGTTGTCTTCAGTGAAGTTTGATTGATTTTTCGCAACATGGAACTGTTGATGTACACACTGCACATAACACAAAAACAATACAAATCCACCTCTCTCAATCCCCCAGGCCCATACATACTCACATTTTTTTCCATTAGTAGGATGTTAACATGACAGTTTCTAGTTATAGGAACATAAAAATTAAAACTACAAAATGTATACCTCATGTTCAAAATAATAGTATCCATGATTCCCAGCACAGCAGGAGCAGATTTACAACACCCCTGAAGTCGAACCTTCTTTTCCCTCACTAGCGGCAGAAGACACCTAGCCCATTCATTTGGAATGCGGCCAATCTGCCCAACATGTCTTCCACATTTTGTTAAAATGCAAAACCAATTCAACCAATGTACTTTATAAGAAATTATAGCAGTTCAGATTCTGTTTACCTTTTGAATGACTAGCATTATATGCTACATCATACTTAACTAAGTATCTTATTATTTTTCATTTTCGCTTCAGCTTTCCATTTCCTTTAAATTAAAAGTCATGCATTCGAACTTAAACATGGAAACATCTACCTAGTGTAGCAATTAAATAACTAGTTACAATTCATAGTTTCTTGAAATGCAATTTAATAGAGGACCTCATACATTACCTCACCATGAGCTTTTGTTGAAAATCGTACAATTTCCGAGCAAGCTGCTGCCTGCCGGCCACGGCCACCCCCACCCCCACCCCCAAACTTCCCAGGTGAGGGTGTCGTCAACTTCCTCTCAACCGGGAATGTGAAATTCACCTCATCACCGAGATTCAAGCTCCTTCCTTTACATGTTGACAGCCCCGCCAGCTCAGCAGTTCCCACCAACCACCACTCACTCCCCATTTCTTTCCCCAACGCACTATTACTATTACCATTACCCTCACCCTCAATTCTTCCACTCCTAAGGTTCAGGTTCCCATTTGAGTTCGAACCCGAATCAGAATTCCCCACCCTTTTAGCATTGAATTCTAAATTCGACTCAACAGGTGTGGGCTTGGGACTCAAATTGCCGTTGGAGAGCCCAGTTTTTTTAAGGAATTCAGGTTTCTTGAACAGCTTCGGACTATCAAAAATAATGTTAATTGCAGCTGTAGGGTCGTTATTGGCCATGTGGAGGGCTCGGATGATGTCCATGTCGGAAAATTCCAGGCCGACGATCGATCTGACGGTTGAAATGACTTCGTCCGTGCCTTTGTTTCCCATTTACTCGTGTCAATACAGAAGGAAGAAAAACCCTAATAATGAATGGAAAATGATGTTTAGAGGTTCTACTGGTGTGTATCTAACACAATTCTGTAGGCATGACCTGGAGTTTTCAGAAAAATGGGGAAATGGAAAACCCTAATGGAATTTATTTATTTATTTTTTTATATTTGGAGAAGAATGGATACAATAGAAGGGTTTGTGTGGCGGGTTGTTTATATATGGGTAAGGAAGTGTATGAGATTTCCCGCCATATCTTTTTCCCGGGAAGATTTCTACTACAAATTATTTTGTTAAATCTTGCAGTACACATTGGCCGTTTGATGTACATTCTTGAGAAAATAATGCATTTCAGTAGTGATGTGATGAAAAATATGTAATTAAATAATAAGAAAAAAATTTTAATTTATGTTTAATATTATTTTATTGAAAATTGTATAATTGAAAATAAGTACTGAAAAAATGCATTTTTTAGGAACGTGGATCAAACAGGGTGTAACGAACAAATAGCAATTATTCACCACTTAAACTTGTTTGGGTTTCAGTGTAATCCAATATTAATTTTGAGTACAATTTCACAATTATTATTCGCGTATTCCGTGGAATTTATCACAGCTCATCTCATCCTCGTTATAGTCTCAATATAATTTTTCTCAAACAAACACTAGCTCTTGTTTGGACTTTATTTTAATGAGATTTTAAGGAAAAATATATTTTGAAATAGTTATTTTCTAAGAAGATGCAGTTAAAAAAGGAGTGTAATATAATTTTATTGGAAAATATATAATTGAAAAGGCAAAAGAGAAATATATTAAATTTTAATGCGCCAAACTAAGATGGAAGCTTGTTAGAGAATTTGTGTGAAAATTCAATTGTCGAATTTATTATCTTTTTTTTTAAAGTTATTTGTTATTAGATTCAAATTACAATGAAAATGAAAAATAAGTCATTTTTTTAACACTCGTTAAAAAAGTTGTCTAATAAGTAATAACATGATTTTAAAATATCCTAGATTTTCTTTTTCACTATACTAATGATTGGGCCGTCTTGTCGACAAATCGGAGGTCTACGACTAGATACTACACATTTTTATTTTAAGTGAAAATCTTTGTGACATGAAAGAGTTAAAAGCAAATAGTAATCGCATGATCGAAATGTAAAAGATTATGAATTAAGCTATTCAGACAGCGTAGTTGACAGGGTAGTTGACAGGGTTTTAAAATGTCTGACATGGCACAGCCTTAATTTTGGAGTGAAGAAAAAAGATGATGTGAATGTGGGACAACAAAACACATTTACCAAGAGAGAGAGAAGCATACCTTCTTCATTTTTTCCCTAAAATAGAAACCAGTCCATTTCAACTTTCAAGTGTTAGAAAAGCATACCTACTTCATTTTTTCCCCAAAATAGAAACTGTAAATCCCGTCAAGTTGTTCCACAGGATGTACCTCGTCCAGCCAAGCTGGTTGATTTCCGAACATGTTTATCCAGGCTTCGCCGACTTCCAGCAACATTGTGTCATTCATCTCCATATATAGCTAAGGTTCCCCGTCCGGCCAAGATTCGAGAGTTTTCGAACATGATTCTTCTTCTCCATAGACTCGTGCTGCTTATTTAGTAAGTGTTCTTCTCATTTTGTGATAAAACTTATAAGAATCAAGAAAAAGCGCACAGAAACAAAAGAATGGGAAATGATGGGATTGTCTAGTTTAGTCAATTAATTAAAGCAAGCCTATTTAGTCAATTGTTTGTCCAGTTTTTGTGGGATTCTTTCCAATTTTATGCTCTGTTTCCCATATATACCCGCTCGATTAAACCTTGCTGATTGAAGATCAATTATGCGCTGGTGTTGATTTATGAACAGTGACCTTGTAATTATTCGAATACCATATGCACTGAGTGGCAATTTTGGATTGAATTCATTATGTGGATGATTGGTAGAATAGAACTCTTCATATGTGGTATAAAATCAGTTTGATGTTACATTTGTAGCTATTTATCATCTTGTTATTATGGAATACTGAACACATCCTCTGATGTTGTTGCAACAGGTGAAAATAATGGACGAAGTGCAAAATGAGCATGATGAATCTCCTCACGAGAATGTTTCAGAATATGTTAACACAATGGAAGGTGAAACTTCAATGGGAGATGGTGTGATTGAGCCTGTTGTTAGTATGCAATTTAAGGAATTAAAAGATATGATCGACTTCTACAGAACATATGCTTATATTATTGGTTTTTCGGTGAAGAAAAGGAATTCGGAAAAAGGGGACGATGGAGAGTTGAGATATATGACGCTAACATGCAGCCGTGAAGGTCAAAGAATCGGTAACACTAGTTGTTCTTTAAAGCCCCAACCAACAGTTCAGTTACAAAGCCAGAATCTCTGCATCTTTAGATGTTTATGGATCCTGGAGAATTAACACAGTCCACCTCGAGCACAATCATGACACTAGTCCTTCGAAATCTAGATTATATCGATGCAACAGAAAACTTAGTGCACATGTGAAACGCAAGCTTCAAGTGAATGATTTGGCAGGCATTCCGCTTCATAAAAGTTACAATTCTGCAGTTGTAGAGGCAGGGGGTTACGAGAACATGAGTTGCATGGAAAAAGATTGTCGGAATTATATTGAACAAGTTAGGCGACTAAGACTCGGAGAAGGAGATGTTGTAGCAATACAATCATACTTTTCGAAAATGCAAGCACAGTGCTCGGGGTTTTACTTTAGCATTGATTTGGATGACGAATCGAGGTTGAAAATGTGTTCTGGGCAGATAATCGATGTAGGCAAACATACAAGGAGTTTGGCGATGTTGTTACGTTTGATACCACGTACCTAACGAACAAGTATGACATGTCGTTTGCCCCGTTTGTTGGCGTCAATCATCACGGACAGTCGATATTACTTGGTTGTGGTTTGGTATCGAATGAAGACACAGATACTTTTGCATGGTTGTTCCGAACATGGCTTCAGTGTATGTTTGGAAACGCACCGCATAGAATAATAACTGATCAGGATAAGGTCATGCAAAATGCAATCCAGATCGTTTTCCCAAACACAAAGCATAGATAGTGTTTGTGGCAAATTCTGAAGAAGTTGCCTGAAAAATTTGGATACCACGATGATAAGGCTTCGATATTTGGGGCTATCCACAGATTGGTTTACGATTCGCAGTTTGTTCAAGAATTCGAAGATGGTTGTGTTGCGATGGTTGATACGTATGACTTGCATGACAATGTCTGGTTGTCTGGACTGTATGGGAACAGAGGACGTCGGGTTCCATGTTTTTTTAAGACCACTTTTTGGACAGGGATGTCAACAACTCAAAGAAGTGAGAGCATGAATGCATTATTTGATGGGTATGTACATTCGAAGACCTCCTTAAAGCAATTTGTTGAACAGTATGAAAGAGCACTTCGGAATAAGTTTGAAAAGGAGTTCTAGGCTGATTTCAAGACATTTTTGTAGATGTTACCATGTGCAATACAATATGAGATGGAGCAGCGTTGCAGTCAGTTTACACAATTTCAAAATTCAGAGAATGCCAGGCAGAGTTCACAGCAGAGTTCACAGGGAAGGTTTACTCCGACCTCATATCTAGTTCGGAGGGGATGTCGGGGACTACGTACGAGGTATGGGAGGATGTTATGTACGAGGGGCGACGAAAGAAAAAAAACATTCTTCGTCTCTTTCGAGAGAGAGAAATGTGAAATTGTTTGCAACTGCCATTTATTCGAGTTCCGCGACATCTTGTGCCATCATGCCATCGCAGTTTTAATTCGTAGTGACGTTATAGTACTTCCAGAGAGGTATATACTGCGAAGGTGGAGGCGAGATGTTAGTAGAGCACATACGAGGGTTGCAGTTACCTATGACGGCTTGGTTAGTTCTCCTGAGCAATTGAGATATGACGACATGTGTCGGGCATTTGCGCAGGTGGCGGATCTTGCTGCAGATGATGAAGGACAGTCACGTATGGTGATGGACTGGATTAAACTTTAATGTCAACACCTCATGATGTCAAAAAAGTCGGGCAGTGGAAGTAATGTCATCTTACAACATACAATACCCGTAGTCGAGCAAGGTACTCATTCGCAGAATAATGCTAGTGTGAACATACGGGATCCAATATCTGCGCGAAGAAAGGGGGCACCTAAGAAACTTTGAAGAAAAAGCCCATTGGAGTCCAGTTCTAAGAAAATGAAGGTACATTCAAAGTTTATTTTACAAAATGTAATTGCTTCAAAATAATAATGTTGATTGAACTTTCGATGCACATGAAGGGAATTGCGGCGTCAAGCAAAGGAAAGAGACCGGATCAAGGCGTACTGATACGCAAGAGGCCGCTGTCGATGATCAGCAATCTCAGCAACAACATTATTCTGTGCAGACGCCGCTCTCATATGGACAGTATTCCATGCCAACACAATTACCATTCCCACAATATTCAATCACTCCACCATTCTCTCTTTCAGCCAGCTTATCGTCTTCGAATTTGATTCTTCCATCGTCGGCAAATTTTATATATAGTTAGCAAGGTATAAACATATCACAGATGTTTATACTTCAATTTTGTAGCTCTTTCATGTATGGTCTTATTAATGTTGTTATTGTATTGTAGGTCAAGCAATGCCGTATTACTTTTTGCCTGTACTGGAACACGATGGCTCGGGCAAGTGATTTTGGTTTATGCAATGATTTGAGCATTGTCAATCAAAGCATGATTAATGTTCCTCCATAGATATGAAGAATGGATCAACTTTGTGGAGTAGTCATTTTTTGTGTTCTAGTGCAAGTTGGTTTGTAATATATTTTGGGCATCTACACAAGTTGAAAATTGTAGCCTGCTCCGATGTTTTGGTGCACTAGCGTATGCATGGGACAGATGGAACGGTAATTATATGATTTCATTCATCTTGTTGTAAAGTTGGTTTTTGGTAAATGGATTAAATTTTTCGTTGCTATCTATTCAGTGCAATTCCTGTTAGTATTCATGCAGTTGTCAGGTTTATTACTGTATTCCATGTTTTAGTTCTCAGTTTTTACTCAGATCCTGTTTGCCATTTTTCCCCAAGTCACGTGTGCTCCCTGTTGAAAAAAGATTGTTTCCATTTCACTAATAGTACGAATAAATGAAGACAGTAATAGAGACTTAATAAAGGAACTTGTTGACATCGTTCAAAATTTTATAGAAACAATTTTACATGACAAGATAAAACATAACATTTATCTGCCTAAATCCCCTTCATTAGAATATTTGGAGACTCTGAATTTCCACATTCGATTACTATCTACTAATCAAGTCGAACCCTTCCCTTTCGGATTCCCTTTCGAGATTCCTTTTGCTTTGCGGATCGCCCATTCTACAAGATTAATAAACCACATATCAGGTCGACACGAACAAAACCAAGACTGGAAAACAACTCACGTAAACACACGGAACGAAATGAAAATGTGCAGTAGATAAAATACAAAATACTGAACTACTATAAAGTCATCATGCCCTTATGAGATATCTATTTGGGTAGCAACTAATGCACAAGAATTTAGTAACAATACTGCCAGCATATTCCAAGTTT
>CAIGRF010329525.1:0-33162 GCA_903798235.1 Fraxinus ornus | reverse complement strand
ATATGAATACATTTTGAAAAACAGAACAACCAAAATGCACAAATAGGTCACACAAAGCAATCCTAAGACAACAATAAACACTGTTCTAGATTCCCATAATCTCGTAAGATTATCGATCTTATATCAAGGAAATGTTCAAACAGGTCAAGTCTAGGTATTCGAACAGACTAATCAGTGCAACAAGAAGGTATGTCAACAAAAAAAATTCAAAATTTCACCCAATGCAGTCTCACACAGTGACTAAACAACAGTTAAAGCACAAAAGCAAGTACCAACTTGCGATGAAAAATCAACACTTCAAATAGAGTAAATAATTCCTAAATTTCTAGCACAAACAATGTTACCCTACACGGTAACCTCAATACTAATGTCACCTCACACGATAACGCTCTAATTCTGAAATTTAAATTGGGATAAGCTAATATACCAAAACAGACCAATCTGAGTCTGCAAATACCGATAGATGCAAATTTATCACTTTAAGATCACCACCATACGTTCTAAAGTCTAACAATCTCATGAATCAATCAAGCACGATCCAATCCCAAACACGCAAAGAATACAATCATCCAGATTTCGCTATATAACCTAAAACAGAAAGCTAACAACAAAAAAATGTAAGGAACAAATTGTCGAAGAAACCGTTACCGAATTCCCTTTCACATGCCTCCACGTGCTGCCAACACTCTTTGCACGTGGTTTCACACGTTACCGACAACCTCACGTGCCAGCCACACAGGAGAGCCTCCACCTGTACATTACACCGATGGTCTTCTTTTCACCACCAGGTCTCTGAATTTGTCGAAAATCATGAAAATAGGTTCGTTTTTTCACAGTTTTTTTTTGATAGTTTTTTGATCAGTTTTTCTACTTCATTTCAGTCGCTTTTCTGATCAGTTTTGTTGTTAGTTTTTCGAGCAAAATCACCACCTTGAAGTAGTGACACCAGCTGTCACGAAAACTTGCTCCAAGGGTCGTCAAAACTGTGTTTTAAGAGCTCAATTTTACGTTACATTTCTCTACCAAACAACCAATTCAAATGACTCCAACCCACAACCAATACATTCACCTCAATTGCTCCTCAATTTCACCCACAAAGGACAAGATAATGGTGATGATTTGTAGTCACAAAGAAACGAGGCCAAAAATTAAAGAGAAGTCACACGCTTTTTTCTCTCAAAAGGGGCTGCCGGTTTCTCTCTTCTTTTCTCATGGTTTATTTCTTCTTTTCTCACACAAATCACCCACTAAATGGCTAGGGCAAAAATACCGTATATATAGGCTATGTTATGCCTTAGTTGGACCAATAAAATGGGTTAAATGGGTCATATTCAAAGCCATCCAAGAGGTAATATAAATGAACCATACTTCTAACGGCCCATGCTATTCGAGTTGAGCTTTTAAACCTGGTTGTTGATAATAATTTAATCCAACATTTACATCATCACCTGGGATTCAATGGGTATCAAAACCCAACAATGTGTTACAATTGCAGCCAATTTGTATTGATTAAGAGGTTAAAATGTTTCTATTATGTTGCCTAATGATTCGAATTATAGAATTTTGATTTGTAATATTTTTATGATATTATTTAAGTTTTAATATGAAATTTTATACTAATATTTATGATTTAACTTATTTAATATGTGTTTATTTTTCTTTGTTAAACCGTGATTTTAAATCGAATCAAACTGGAAAAAGTGGTTTGGAATTTTTCCAAACTGCTTTGGTGATTTGATTTTAAAATTTATCACAACCTGTCCAAATCGAACCGTGTTCATCCCTACCTTGCAAGCCACCATTATGAGGCATTGTATGGAAGTAGGTGAATGGAAAATTTTTGGACTTCAAATTACAAAGTAGACGGTCCAAGCCATATGCGAAATTTTGGGCAAAGCAAAGTGGCCTAAGATAAGTAAAAGATTTATGTTGATTATACAAGCAATGATTTGGAAATTGAAGTTGGTGACTAAGTGTTCCTAGAAATAACACACATAGAAGTAGTTTTACATTTCACCAAGTAGCATTAGTGATATCAATGAGCCGGCCGCCGGTTCGGCCCTTAGACCCACGAGCTCGGCTCGAGCTCGTGGCTCGTTTGCTTGTGGACGAGCTCGGCTTGGCCCACGAGTTCGTGAGCTCACGAGCTTTTTGAATTTTTTTTAATACTCTTTCACGTTTTTTTAAATTTTTCTTTAGTTTTTCACGAGCCCACGAGCCGAGCACGTGGGCCGCTCGCGAGCGGCTCGGGCTCATCATTTGACGAGCCCGAGCGGCCGAGCGGCTCGGCCCATTTGCCATCTCTAAGTATCATAAAGTTAGTCTAAAATATGTAAGTCATTTTAAGATATTGAGATTAGTGATAAACATGGCTAGGAACTAGGTATTCCACCCTAACTTTTAGAGGTCTGTAATTCATTTTATGTATCTCTGTTTTGAAGTACATGTCAAATATGAGCCATGTAGTTAGTTTTCTTCTAAGATAGTCAAACAAAGAAGCTTAAAGTAGACTCGATAAATGGGTAGAAAAAGAAGTCTCCTATCTATGTTATCCTTAAGAACAATGTTATGTTTGTGACTCAAATTCCATGTGATTTGGAAGTTTGGTTAAGGAGGAAGTCTAAATAATTTTGGTTTGGAAGTCAGATTTGTAAGGGATCAAATTTCATCACAAATTCGGAGTTTGACTGAGAAAAGAACTTTGAAATGGATAAATAATTTTCTTGGAAGCATTGGGAGTGAGACATGGCGCATAGGAGCCAGAAATGCACGAGGGAGGCAATACGGGGGCACCGGGCGCCATGGAGGTGGCACCGCGGCGCCCAATGATGGATTGCCAATAGAAGGACCGGCACCCCAATGAAGGCCACCGGGCGTCGGAGAAGTGACTGGGTGGTGCCGTGCGCCGTCCGAACGGGAAAAAAGAGTCCTAGTTGATTTTTATGGCAATTTTTGTACTCTACTTCATCTAGAATTCCAAGATTGGACTCCTATATATATATATATATATACTCCATGAGTGTGGACTCTTCATAAACTCAAGATAACAATTAGATCATTGTTGTATACATTAGAAACTCGAGATAATTGTTTAGATTTAGATTGAGACTATCTAATCTTGTAAAACAATTTTAGTTTCTTGGTATAATAAATTCTCCTCTTCTTCCACATAAATCTTGATTTCTATGTGATCCATTATTTTCATATTGCTCGTATTATTCTTGTTTTTATTATATGGCCACGTTCTCAACAATTGTTATCAGAACGATTATGCTATCTTGTTTGTTTTGTAACAAACAACTACTTGGCCAAGTTGACCATTGCATAAGCATTCTGAAGTCCAAAGGATATGAGTTACTGGAACGGAGTTGAGTTGTTTAAGGAATGTAGGAAGAGAGTTATCATTGCAGATGCTTCGAAGATCAGGAACCAAGTCTGGGAGGCTGAGTTCTGAACAGTCGTGTCCACTGTACGCCAAACAATTGGACATGTCACCCCAATAGGATATTTATAAATAGGCTCACAATTTATGGTATAAGTTTCTTGATACCTTTATATATTTCACACATATCTTTAGCTTTTGACCTTTTGGATACTAACCTGAATGTCAGAGAGAGACGGGAAAATAAAGTTTATTGGAGCTGCAATGGAGCTTGTTGCAGTAATACAAGGTTTCTCATATCATTAGTTTGTATGAGTAAATCAGTGCTGTTATCATAACTTAATTAAAAGCAAGTAGAAAGAGGAATGAAATGATCCTAAGGAAAAAACAATATATATAAATTAAGGACATTGTGTTTTTACTTTTTAGTCTACCAGTAAAGTGATGAGCATTTGTAGGACGACAATTTTATCGGTATTATATTAGATGATTTTCTATGTAAATATAATTTGAAGTGTGCTCCTATCAAGAACATCCAGGACATAAAAATTGAAAGAATAGTTATGGTATAGCTCACACGAATGTAATTAATCTATTAAATTATTAGTCGCCAAATAATCAAGGAAACTTAATTTTCATATGTTAGTATAATTATTCTTTACTCACATGAGATACTAGGGATACGTAGATAATAACGGATGTTAGATATTTGAATTTGTAGAAATCATCTCTCTAACAATGAATTTAAATTGAATAATATAAATATCAATTATTTGCGGTTTAATCATTAATGTACATACTTAATGGAGAATGATTAATATGATATTGATTTTCATATCCAAGACGAGGGATTCAAAATTAATTAATGAATCCTCCTAATAAGCTAATGAAATTAATATGAAATATGAGTAAAAATGATTTGTGTTTTTTATTGTTTGTTACATTTACCATGGTCTACATCCATATTTGTTTTGATATCTTCATTTTAATTACAGCAATAAATTGGAGCTATTTTCCTTGGTTGTTTCACACGGAAGTCGACACATTAATTACTCACCAATGCAAAAGCCTACCGCCTCCATATTTTTCCCATATATTGCTGAATTATGCACTACACACAAACAGAAACAAAGAAAAATCACATCCCTGAATCTTTTGGAGTCTATTTCTCAATTATCTGAAGTAGGTAAGTTCTTAGACCTTTTTAATTTTGTACTTAATTATTTGACAGAAGATTTACAGCCTAATTTTCAGCATCTTCCTTGATACATATAGCTAAGTTGAAATGAACTAGAAAATCAATGGGCAAATTGTATGTTCATTGTTTGCGGGTTGAACTTCTCACATTGCCAGACTATCTCTGACAGCAACAAAAACTCTGTAAAAAATGTATTCTGGGTATGGTGGAAGTGAATCAGGCGATGAACAGACCTCAAACTCTCGAAGAGGCAAGAAGCCATGCCATCGACATTCGACACAACAAATACAGCATCTTGAAGCGTAAGACTAAAATACAGCAAACTTAATTTTCTTATCGGATGATTTACAGTTTTATTTTTTTTACAATCTTAATTGTTTTTCATCCAAAGCAATCTAAATTCAGATAAGGATCACTATTTTGACTGTTCTTTTTTCATACACTTCTGAATTGTTGGTTGTTTTTGTTAAAAGTAAAAGAGATTCCATAATGTTTAGTAATAGGTCATGGTTACAACTTTTTTGATGCAGCAATTAATATTTAACTCTTTGATTGTGGCTGCATATGTACAGAAGTAAATAGTTAGTTCAATTGTTATAGATTTTCATTTTTAAGGGTTTTAAATCCCTGAATTATTTTTGATTTATTCAATTGAAAACATGAATGTTTTTCTCCTGATTGATGGCAATTATGCAGGTTCTTTAAGAAATGTCCACATCCAGATGAGAATCAGAGGAAACAATTGAGCAGGGAACTAGCACTTAACACCAATCAGATAAAGTTTTGGTTTCAAAATAAAAGAACTCAGACAAAGGTATATATATATAAAGTTGATTTATACATATATGTTCCTGTCTCCCATTTCATTCTCAGCTGTGCAGATAATTAACATTGACTAATTTATATATTTAAGACTCAACATGAAAGAGCAGACAATAGCACCCTTCGATCTGAAAATGAAAGATTGCATTGTGAGAATTTAGCAATGAAAGAGGCACTGAATAAAATCATCTGCCCGACTTGTGATGGTCCATGTCTCGACAGAGAAGAGAGGCAACGAAATCTACAGAAATTGAGAATGGAAAATGCCTTATTGAAAGAAGAGGTGATTTTTTCCTTTTTAAAACAAAATCCACGTGTGTGGGAGTAGGGGATTTGGCACTAACTCCACCTAGTCTATTAATAGAAATAATAATGTGGCACGAATATGTGCACAAGGAAAAGTTGTCTTGAAAGAAGACAGGTGAACTTATTTTTGATACATTTTACAGCATGAACAGATGCTTAACTCATATTCTAGCTTCATGGGACAATCACCAACTTCTTTGCAAACGTCATCTCTTGGTATTGGATCTTCATTTAGTGATCCCAGAAAACAATTTTTTGGTCAAGGGACGGGAGGCCCACCTCTTGATCCTGAACAAATTCCAAGGATGGAAATTCAGGAGATGGAGAAGTCTATCATTATTGAAATAGCTGCTGCTGCCATGGATGAATTGGAGAAACTTCTACAAATGAAAGAACCTGTGTGGATCAAGTCTCCAACAGATGGGAGATATTTTCTTCATCGAGATAGCTATGACAAGCTTTTTCCCAAGGCAAATCATTTTAAAGCCTCTAGTGCCCGGGTTGAATCATCCAAAGATTCAGGTGTCGTGGCAATGGCTACCTCAAACTTGATTGAGATGCTTCTTGATTCAGTAAAATCTCATACTTGTCCATTTGTCCTTTTCCCAACACATGTTAGTATTATAATAAATTTAACTTGTATAAATAATTTTGCAGAATAAATGGAGAGACATGTTTCCTACTATGGTAACTAATGCTAGGACCATAGAAGTGCTTGATTCAGGAAGTTTCGCTGCATCTTTATATTTGGTAAATTACTCGACGTCTATTTTTAAATCTGTTATATATATATTATTTCTATGAAAGATGAATATAAGATTACACTTGTAATCAGATGTATGAAAAATTGCACATCCTATCACCACTTGTGGCACCCCGAGAATTCTTTTTCATTCGCTATTGTCGACAACTTAATTCAAACATGTGGATAATGGCCGATGTATCCTTTGATTTCATCAAAGAGCTTCAAGATGCTTCCTCTTCCCCGTCTTGGAAACTTCCATCGGGATGTATGATAGAGGATATGTCAAATGGAACATCAACTGTGAGTTTTTAACAATTGCTTTTATTTTTTATTTTTTTTGTTTGTATGATTTAATATGTTTTACATATATCCTTGAACGATTTATGATGATGATTATAGCACAAGAATTGTCATATATATGAGATGGGCACTCAAGATGCATTCAATGACTAATTGATTTTCCATTAATTTTTCTAAATCACACTGTATTACTAGCATTCTGATATTATTCACAAGTTCAGAAATAATTTGGCGAAATCCAACAAGAACTGTTTCATCAAGCATGCCTTCTCATGCAATGTTTCCAATGTGATAACTCAATTTATGGAAGATTATAGATGATTTCAGAACTGAAAAAACTCACTATCTTCACGCGCTTGGAAGTAGTAAGATCCACAAAATAAGAAAATAAGCAAGTCATTTATTTCATAACCCTATATGTTAATTAATGTCCCAAGGTTATTTAAGTAATTTCAACTTTTAGCCCCAACTTCATTTTATAAATTCTTGTTAGATCAAATTACACCGAGTTATTGACTAATGTGCAAAAACTTGACAGCATTAATGATTTCTTATAATTAATATCGTATATTGTGCACGCACTCAATTGTATTCTCCATTTACAATTTTTCTTTGCTTTGTTTAATAGGTTACATGGATCGAACATGTTCAAGTGTATGATAAATTGTCAACTCATCGTCTGTATAGAGAATTAATATGCGGTTGTCAAGCATATGGAGCCAAAAGGTGGATTGCAAGTCTTCAAAGGATGTGTGAGAGATTTTCATTCTCAATGGGGCTAACTAATAGACCTACACATGAACTCGAAGAAGGCAAACATTTGCTCTTGTTCAGCGGTCTATTTTTACATTTCCCAATTGCATTAATATTATAATGTACAAAAATTGAGCAAAAAATGGTCGTGATTATTTTTTCTTCTTTTAGTGATAGACTCAGCTGAAGGCCGGAGAAATTTAATGCAACTTTCTCACAGAATGATCAAGATGTTCTCTGAAATATTAAGCATGTCAAGCAATCTAGATTTTCCCCACACATCAGAATGGAACAACAGTGGAATTCGAGTCTCTCTTAGACAAAGCAATGGTCTAGGCCAACCGAATGGCTTGATCGTCGGCGCAGCCACCTCTCTGTGGCTTCCCCTCTCACCTGGGAATCTCTTTAACTTCTTCAAAGATGATAAAAAAAGAGCAGAGGTATACATAGTTAATAAATTTTTCTAAATACTTGAATAATATTATTCAATTTAATTAAAAAAGTTAAAGCAGGTTATAGAAAGTTCTAAAGAAATTCATTTTATTGCAGTGGGACGTTTTATCCAACGGAAGTCCTGTTAGTGAGATTGCACACATCTCAACTGGAACACAATCTGGAAATTGTATCTCTATCATCCAAGTTACTTTCTTTCTACTTAGCTATATTTAGCGCTATAGAGTATTTCAATATTTGTTTTATAAATTTACGGCCTTCTCAAAGTATTTTATCTAATTTCTTGAAAAAATTAAATATAAACAGCAAAAGAAAAGAACCATCATTCAACGTGTGGCTAATTAATGTACAATGCTTTGGCATTTAACATAAATATGATTCTGAAGTTTTAATAGAGTCATTAACCAGTGTGCAATTCATGTGCACTCAACTTATGACTTATAATTGACAAAACATTCTTCTATTCTGCTTAATATAGATCCCAATACTGATATAGGAAAAAGGTGTGAAATATTTGTGAACTGCTAGAAGCTTGATAGCATTTTTATTGGCTTGCATTACCAGTAAATTAGAAGTTTTTTACAACATAAATTTGAAAAAAAATGTCATGTGCAATAGATTAAGTTTTTAGACTAGTTATAGCATTAAGATGATCTAAAGCTCAGATTTTACATGGCAAATAAATTTACAAATAGTAATATGTTTTCATGCTTTGCAAAAATCATATTGTCTATAGAGTATTTATTTGTTGTATGGTGTATGCATAGTTTATACAATAGTAATCTGTATAAAAACTACAAGGCAGCACCTGTAATTTAGACAAACTGGGAGGTAAAATATGTTTCCCGTCGTATTTGTTTTCTCAGTTATAACTTGTCCCAAACTACGTATTTTATAAATGAAAATAACATTAACTATAGATATTGTTGATGTGCAACTCATGTGTGTCTGAGCTGCTATATATCATTAAAATGTGATGATTTTTGCTTCTATGTTTGATTACAATCTTTTACATGTAATGACTTAAACTCAATGAGAAATCTCGGAATAATTAAGAAAGTTATATATAAAAGATCAAGACTTTGTCCCAACCTCATGCAAATAATTGATTATAAAATTACATTTTTCAATATTTTTATGAAAATACATTTAATTGAGTTACCAATTATTTTCTTACCACAAAGGTATTTGTGATTTATATACAGCCATATGCACCCAAGGAAAACAAGATGCTGATGCTCCAAGAAAGTAGTATTGATTCCCTAGGAGCAATTATAATCTATGCTCCAATAGAGTTACAATCCATCACCTTGGCTGTGAATGGTGAAGACACTACGATAATTCCTATACTTCCATCTGGATATATAATCTCTAGTGATGGCCGCCTTGATCATGAGGGAATTGGAGGGTCAAGCAGTTCAAACATGAGTAACTCCAGTGGTTCACTCTTGACAATTGCTTTTCAAATACTAGTGTGTTACAACGCACTTTCAGAGCAACAACAAATGGAGTCAGTGGCCACTGTGCACTCTCTTATAAGCTCCACAGTTCAAAAAATTAAAGTAGCTCTTAAATTCTCCGAGTTGGATTGATAGAGGTCATGTTGTTATTTGTGCTCGTCTTATGTAACGGGATAATGTTTACTGACAGGACATTGGTGTGATAATAACTTGACCCTTTGAACGTTGGTTGCATAGCTTTGGCATAAAAGAACTAATATAATAATATTGTTGTTTGCACTTTGTATGCTTTGGAACCCAAGCTGCAGAGCCAAACCACAGGTTAATCTTAAGTTTTCTCTCTTTCGCTATTACCAATTGATTAAAGTTCAACACAAAAGTATATTACTAATTGACAATGTTAGAACTAGTAATACACTTCTGCCTTAAATTTCAAATTGGTGGTCATTAAGCTCTTCTTGTGAACAAATACATTACTAATTTTAAGCTTAAACAGTAAACTTAACTAGTATGATGAGAATTTTCTGGACATTGTGTTTGTCATGTTCTTTCTTTATGGTGATTATTAGCCTTTGTATATAGAATTGATAATATGAAGTTTAGACTGATATTTATTTGTCTGTAGGAATGGTATAGAGTAAAACCTAAAAAATACTTGCAAGGCAATTGAGGTGAAATTTCCATTAGAATTAGGAATAAGAACAATTGTAGGACCAAATATGATGCCTAATATTGGGGTAATGAATAAATAGTTTAATTATCACATTGTAGTCTTCATAAAAGTCATCAACTCATGAAGTTGATAAGACGAAAGGCTCAAATCAAGGCTTTAACTAATTGTTATCTTATTTCATTTCCTTTATTGTTCTTTAATTAATTATTTTCACGAGGGATACATTTATTTTATTTCGCTCCGGATTTATTTCTAATCAAAGCACTAACTCGAATTTCAATCAATTCGATTTTTTAGGAGAAACACCAGCAAAGCTTCAGCGTACACCTTGACTCTAAGTGTTGGGGGATTGGATTCTTGGATCCATTTTTTTTGAATAATATCATAAAAAGTTGAAAAGTTTCAAATTCTTTTGGATCCAAATTGGTATTCTATAGAATTAAGGATTTGTTGATCAAATACAATGGAAATAGTGTATTATTTACTCACTAATATTTTCTTTTCTCTTCTTTATGTTTGAAACACATCAAAGAAATTTATATTCGTTTTTACAAAATAAAACTTTATTGTGAATAATGTATGTACTCAAACACACTTCTTGACCTAGCCAAATGTTTTTGGGTCTCAAAATCCACGTATATCCTGCGCACTCGCCAGATATTTTGGCCCAAAGTTTGATATTTACCGACCCATTTCACGTGGTCAGTAATTATGCCTCGACTAGGCCGACTATTATTTATTGTGGTCAGTAAATGTATTGGTTCTATCAGAACTTTTGGCCTAAAAAATATTTTACCGACCCATTTCATATGTTCGGCAATTGTATCTCGTCAAAGTCGACTAATAATTTTCTTAGCATGTAAATATTAAGGCGTCAAATCTCCCACCAAAAAAGTTGGGAAAAATATAAGACATTCATCCACCTTTTTAAATTGGTCGGCAAATGTGCTTATCTAGGCCGACTACTATTAGCTTGGTCGGTTAATGGTAAGATGCCATCAAATATTTGGGCCAAAATATAAAATATCCACCAACCCATTTTATTGTGGTTGGCAAATATGCATAGTCTAGGCCTATTAGAAATATTTTTTGGTCGGTAAGTATTGTTTTCGGTGGCTAATTTTAGATTGGTAGGGAATATTTGGTTGACAAAAAGATGATTTTCATTGACTTTATATTTTGTCAGGAAAAACTGGTTGGCAAAGGTATACCCGATTAAAAAATTTATTAGTCACTAAAAGAGTATTTTCGCTGACTAATTTTTGGTTGGTCAAGAAAATCTGGTCGGGAAAAGCCATAGTTTCTTGTAGTGTGAGCAAATATACAATCCAAGTTGGAAGCAACAACCAAATATCTATTTGTGAGAAGGTTAGAATAATGAAAATCTCGCTAATCCTCAACAAGAAAAGAACCTTGTCATGAAAATTTCCGTGCTCTGTCCGTGCTTTTACCTGTAGAAGGTCCGTAGGTGAATATTTCCAATGGTTTTCCATTTGAAACATTCAAGCACCCAAAAATAGAAAAATAATATCAGTTGGAAATATTCCATTGGTGCCTCTCTCTAACAACGAATTTCATGGTTTGAGCGACGGAAAACTCTTCGTAAAGCTACAATTTTGTAGTGTTATCATAACTTAATTAAAAGCAAGTACAAAGAGAAATGAAATGAACACAAGGAAATTTCTTTTACAAATTATGTACATTGTGTTTTTGGTCGACCCGAAAAGTGAAAAGCATTTGTAGGACAATTTTGTCGGTGTATATTTGATGGTTTTCAATATAAATATTTGCAATGTGCTGCTACCAAGAATATTTTGACGAGAAAATTGCAAGAATAATTATGGTATTGCTTACGCAAATAGGCTTAATCTATTAAATTATTAGTCCCCACATAATTAAAGAAATTATATTAATTCAGCATAAATAATTTTTACTCACATGAGATACTAAAGACACACAGATAGTAAATGTTGTCAGGCATTTTAAATTTGTACACATCATGTCTGTCAAAATGAAAATGAAAATGAATTTATTAATGTAATTATTTATTATTAGTGGATTAATCATTAATGCAGATACTTAATAGAGCATGATTATCATATTGATTTTCATATCCAAGGCAAGAGTGATTCAGATTTAATAAATGAATCCACCTAATAAGCTAATGAAATAAATATGAATGATGAGTGAAGAAAGGTTGGTGTTTTATATAATTAGTTACATTTACCTTGTTCTCCATCCATATTTATTACGGTATCCTCGCTTTAATTACTACCATAAAGTGGCTGTGTTTTTATTAGTTGTTTCACACTCAAGTCAACTTCTACTCACCAATACAAAACCCTACTGCCTCCATATTCTTTTATATATATTGCTGATTTATGCACTACACACAAAGAATTAAAAATTACATCCCTGAATATTTCGGAGTCTATTTCTCAAATATCTGAAGGAGGTGCATTCTTAACTTCCTGTAATTTTGAACTTAATTATATGACAAAGTGGTGAATACATATATCTAAACTGAAACCAGCAAGAAAATCAATGAGCATTTTGTATATTCATTGTGTGTGGCTGGAACTTCTCACATTGCCAAACTTTCTCTGACAGCAGTAGAAAAACTGTAATCAATGAATTCTGGGTATGGTGGAAGTGGATCAGGCGATGAACAGACTTCAAACTCTCGGAGGGGTAAGAAACCATGCCGTCGACACTCAACACAACAAATACAACAGCTTGAAACGTAAGATTAAAATAAGTACACTTGATTTTCTTATGGATGATTTATAATTTTTTTAACAATTTTTGTTTGTTTGTTTGTTTTTTTTTTTTTTAATAAAGCTATCCAAATTAAGACAAGGCTTACTATATTGAGTGTTAGTTTTTTCATACGGTTCCATTTTCTAGTCATTGAAGAATATTAAGTGTTGGTAATTTTTGCATAAAGTAAAAGAGATTCCATATCCCTTATAATAGGTCATGGTTACGACTTTCTTGATGCAGTAGTTAATATTGAGCTTTTTTGCTCGTGGCTGCATATGTACAGAACTAAGTAGTTGGTTCAACTGTGTTAGATTTTCATTTTAAGGGTTTCAAATCCCTGAATTATTTTTGATTTATTCAATTGTAAACGTGAATATTTTTCTAATGATTGGTGGCAATTATGCAGGTTCTTTAAGGAATGTCCAAAACCAGATGAGAATCAGAGGCGACAATTGTGTAGAGAACTTGCACTTGATCCCAATCAGATAAAGTTTTGGTTTCAAAATAAAAGAACTCAGATGAAGGTCCTATATATATATGGTTGATTTATGCTAACATATTCATGTCTCCCATTTCATTGCTGATAATTAACACTGAGTATTTTATATATTTCAGGCTCAACATGAGAGAGCAGACAATAGCACCCTTCGATCTGAAAATGAAAGATTGCACTGTGAGAATTCAGCAATGAAAGAGGCACTTAATAACATCATCTGCCCGACTTGCATTGGTCCACATCTTGGCCAAGAAGTGAGGCAACATAATCTACTGAAATTAAGAATGGAAAATGCATTATTGAAAGAAGAGGTGATTGTTTCCCTTTTTTATAAAAAAAAATCAACGGCTACCTAGGTAGGGGATATGGAATTAAATTTACCTGGTCTATGAATATAAATAATTGGAACAAAGGAGGGATGCATTCTAAATTTATTACTTGCCTAAGGAAAAAAATCTACTTTTGTATATATGTCTTGAAAGAAGAGAGGCGTACTCATTTTTGTTACATTGTACAGCATGCACGGATGCTTAACGCATACTCCAGCTTCATGGGGAATTGATGGCGTACAAATATTGGCCTTAAATTATGTGGAAGGACAGGATGAGCACAAACATCAGGGCACAGATGCCAAATAACTTCCAGGCGTCTAGTGCCTTTATTTAAGTTTCAGCTTTACTTCTGTTAAATAATCGTCAGCTTTTAATTAAAAAAGGGAAACTTGGTCTTTTTATTTATCCTAGGGTTTTCATCCTTTGTAAATAATTTTTCAGTTGAATTCTATGGTTTGTTGTTTTTAACAATATATAGACTTTCAGGGTTTCTTCATCATCAGCGGCCATACTTTATAGAATTTGAGGATGTTTTTTTATCTTTTCGCACTGCGATCAATTTCTGAAGCCCATCAACGGGCTTTGTTGTTAGAGAAACAAGCTGTATGCTTGGTGGGGGATTGTCAACTGCAAAAATTTCAACCAGTAGCTCGCGGAGCTGACCTTCCTCCGCGGGTGCTAATAACCCTTGTTGGTAGCAGGGTCACACAGCAGAAAGTGGTTCAAGCAACATCATACTTCTAATATCATGGTCATATTAAAATAGTCGAAGTTAGCCCAAAAAGAAAAAAGTCGGCAAACTAATTTTGAAAAGTTTGTATTGAAATGGGAAAAAAGATGGTAAATACCAAGGTTCTAAAATGTGTAATACGTGACACTGCATTTCGTTCGAGCATTGAGCATATACATGCCAATGCGAAGCATACGCATAATTATGCATTTTACAATTTTTAATATTATTTTAAATATTCTAAACTAATAAATAAATAAAATAATGCATTCTTTGAACTTTATATATTCTTTAATTTTTTTAAAAAGTTATATTGCTCAAAATTTTAAATATTACAATTATTTGAACTTTATACATAATCTTCACCTTTTCAATAAAAACATATTACTCAAAATCATAAATACTACAATTACTTGATATTTATAGGTTTCTACAATTAGATTAAACATGATCACCGACTTAAAAAATATTAAATATTATGTAACTTTCTATCAGATTCCAATTAAATCTTTTTTTCTTCATTCAAATCATCTTTCGTATCATTGATACAAAATCATCTTCACCGGCTCCCTTGTTCCAGCTCGAGAATTTCTATTAACTCTTATAAACGGTAATATATCAATGTTAATCTTTTCCTCATTATCACAATCACCAACAATTCAAGATTGAGCATTATTAACATCACTTGCTAGTAAAACTAGAGGAAGATCGAAAAAGAAGAGGGCTCGGGCTTGGCGTAATAGTATTGTGCAATTCTACTAAAATTTGTTTTAATTTTTTATTTTTTAAAAGGTCAAAATCCTATGTAGTGTTGTATATAATTCTTAGGCTTGGATGATTTGGATTAATTTGATGTTTGTTGGGCTAGATTTGTATTTTTTAAGTTATAAAAATGGGTTGCGCTTTTCTAGGCTAATTTGGCATAATTTGTAACACAAATGCATGTGGATTTTGGTGTTTAAGCATGCATATGGTCAACGAAATGGGTTGACCACATTATCACGTGCATACTCCATATGCGAGGTGTTTCGAAAATGTTTCAAACATATGCACGCATTTTAGAATACTCATAAATACATGAAATGGAAAAAGGGTTTAAAATAATTAAAGAAGAAAGGAGAAATATGAAATTCAATGGCATTACATGGGCCTTTTGAATTTATATGTGTAAATGTGATCTACGATTAAGGAATTGATATTATGAGAGCTTTATCCAACTCGGAAAGAAAGGGGAATGGAGAAGGATTAGAATTGGGATTTTTAGTAGCAATTGAGTTTTTACGCAGCTTTTGGAGATAGAGACTTTTGATACCAGAATCGAAGCCACATGAACAGGCTATTTTGCATGACTCATTTTATAGAGCATGTAGTCAATATATTTTGGGACAAATGTTAATTTTTTTATTATCATTTTTGCATCACGTGTAAATAGCTAGGTGGGCTTGTATTAATATGTATAGTTTATTTTGTTTAAATAGTAAAATCTTTAAAATTCAGTTGGTTTCTATTGCATTGTTATCTTGTGGTTATTGAAGGGGCCGGGCCAACGATCTCATTTAGTTGTAAACATTGTTGTTGGGATAGGTTAAATTTTATTTCAAGTTGTTTAGTCCAAATTACATGGAAGATAATGACGAATGTTTCTTAAAAATAAATCAAAATAAGTTGCATAATTAGTAGCCTTGATGGTATATCGGACCTCTTGTTGGTATCCATCATCGGCATACATCATATATTTCAGGTCCATAAGTGTCATCCGGAGTGGCTCATGTCACTACCCACATCCACCCTTGGCGCACTGGCAGTAGCAACACGCCTTCGGTGGATCCAGTTCCTCCATCAGCTGCTCGGGAGGTAGCAATTTGCTGTGTTTTCCATGTGGTGCTTGCAGCCATCATCAGGCATCTTGTCCAAATTGAAAAGCTAAAAAAATTCTAGTTGGATGAAGGTGAGGAGATTGGTTAGGGTGGTGCTCCTAATTTTTTGGTCTAGGTGGAAGAAGATTTTCCATTAGAATTGGTTGGGTGTAATGTTGGTCAGGCCTTGGCCATGAGATAGCCCGGGTGATGAGGACAATTAGCTGTGCAGCACCATCTTTTAGTTGTCAAGGGAAAGGCTATAGGATTAAAAGTCATGATCTAAAAAGTGATTGTCCCCCAAAAGGCAAAATTTACATGAAATAGGGGGAATATATTGGCTTGCACCGTCAAGAGAAAATTTTCTATTTCATTATTGACTAGGGGAGTTGTGAGAATGTTGTGTCTACCGAGGTTTTCAAGATGTTAGAGGGCAAAATGTACATGATAAAGGGGGAATATACTGGTTTGCACAGTCAGAAGACAATTTTCTATTTCATTATTTACTAGGGAAGTTGTGAGAATGTTGTGTCTACCGAGGTTGTCAAGATGTTAGAGCTACAACCAGAACCACACCCAAAACCATATCGCGTTGCTTGGTTTGATCAAGGTAACAAATTTCCTGTTGATTGTCATGTCATAGTTTCTTTATTGATTGGTAGTAATTATTCAGGTCATGTGTGGTGTGATGTGTTTACCATGGACGCATGTCATTTTTTGCTGGGTGTCTATGGAAATCTGATTGAAATGTTTTGCATGAAGAAAGGCATAATATAGTTTTGTGTTTGGTGGGTCTAAAATTTTGCAACCACCAGAGAAGGATAACCGTTAATGTGTAATTTGTAATGTGTTTTTTTAGTAGAAAAGTCAAAGAAATTGTAAAAGAAGTGAGGACTAAAAATATAATTAGTAGTTTGTTTTTAAGTTTATATAAGTAGCAAAAAATATGCCCTAATCGAAAAAAGATGAAAGTGTAAGAAAATTTGGAAGAAAAGAAAGTTCCTGTTGCTTTTCCATTCTCATTGTTCCTCATTTTTGTCTCTGAATTACATTAGTTTTGTACGTGTGAAACTTGTGTAATTTGAATTTTTCCCTTGTTTCATACATATGAAACCACTTTTCAAAACTGCAACCTCAGCCAACATATTTTTGGTATTAGAGCGGTGCACGTTGTATTCCTTTTGTTGGGTTTTGATACTCAATAAATTTTGGGTGATGATGTTAAACTGTTTTATTTTAGATTATATTTCATAGGTCTCGACCGATGAGTGAAGTTGTATATCGACACTACAATTGTCTAAACCAGTCCTATAACCCTTTTGGGCCATTTGAAGTAGCATAATTTAATTAGTGCTACTCACGGTCCAACCCAAAACTCTTGGACGGCTCTTTGGTTGATAACCCATTTATACTACGTCTATTGGACCCTATCACTTATTAACCTAAAACCCACCTAAGCCCCTTTATATGCTGCCCGTTACTGTTGTGATTTTGTGTGTGAAAATTGGTTTTGTATTAGCCGTGTGTTTAAGAGAAAAGCAGCGTCCCTTGGCTTCGTGCCTCTCTGTCTTGGCTTTGTGCTTGACCGTGCCTTGTTTTTCTCCTTCTTATTTAGCCTTTGTGGCTAATCCTTGAGGCTACAATAACCTTCACACTTAACCTTTGTGGGTAACCCATAGAGCAACCAGGTTGGAGGAGGTTGGTTTGGGATTGGGTTGAACATTGTGGTGGTTGATTGATAGAAACTGAGTCCGGAATTCTTGGAGATTGGAGTCCATTATTCTTCACCTTCATTTGCAGCTGAGATTTGGGAGCAAAAAGAAAAGGAAGGCTTTTGTAGAAAAGAAGATGGCAAGCACAAGTTGTTCAAGTGAAAGCTTACAACAGACGTTTGTTTCGATTTTTGATGGGCAAAATTATGATTTTTAGTGTGTGAAGATGAAGACTTCATTTCTTGCAGTGTATCTAAAAAATATGGTCGAAAATGGCTTCAAAGTGAAGAAGAATTATCAGATGCGAAGAAGAAGGAACTCAAAAAATGTAGACAAAGAGATGCAAATACGTTTTTCAATGCTAAATAGAACTATGGCTGATTCAATTTTTCCAAGAATAATGATGACAAACAAAGCCAATAATGAAGCTTGGAAAATACTAAGAAAAGAGTATCGAGGAGATTTGAAGGTAAGATCCATTAAACTTCAATCTCTTAGAAGGGAATTCTAAAATATAAAGATGAAAGATAATAATGTGTTAAAAAAATTTCTGATAGATTCAATGAACTTGTAAATCAACTGAAATCGTACGATGAGAAGGTTTCAAATGAAAAAATGGTGGAAAATACTCTGATTAGCTCGTCAAAAAAATTAGATCTTCCTCTGGCTATGGTTGAAGAAACAAAGGATTTAGAAAAGTTGGAAGTTGAAGAATTGATGTGTTCTTTGAAAGCATTTGAGCAAAGATTAAATCGATGCTCCGAAAAGTCAATTGAGAGTGCGTTTCAATCTAAGCTCAATATTGGTTCTAAGAATGTTGAAATACGACAATATGGTGGTGAATACATGAGTAAAGGTGGAAGAAATACTAGAGGAAGAGGAAGGAGTCCAAGAGGTCGGGGTTGAAAGCAACTTTGACAGGAGATTTAATGATAGAGATTCATCATAAAAGTGTAAAATTTGCAAGAGAAGCAACCATGATGAAAATGATTGTTGGTTCAAGGAAAGCCATAATGTCACAATTTTTAGAAGTTTTGGGCATTTGAAAAACGATTGAAGAGTGAAGTACACCTAACAAGCAAATTGTACAGCCGAGAAGGAGGGTGATTCAAGCATGTTTTATGCTTCTTTGAGTGCAAAAGAATCAAAAAATGATTCATGCTTCTCAAGTTCAAGCTGCTTCAAGTATAAAGAAACTCAATGGTTTTTGGACAGTGAACACTACTAAAAACAGCGGCTTCAGAGATGGATTTTTTTCATCGCTAAAGCCCTGATTTCCATTGCTAACAAGTTTTAGCGATGTAAGGTTTCTGTCCGTAAAACCGATAGTAAAACCCTCACCGGTAATTTACCAATGAAATTATCTGTCCATCGGTAAATTAGTGACAGAAAATTCTGTTGGTGTTTATCGACGACTATAACTGTAGCTAATTAGCAATGGCATTAGCTACAAATTTTTTTCTGTCGCAAATTACCTATAGATTAAAGTATGTTGAGGATTAGCAACAAAATGCTGCTGCTAATTTGAATAAATTTTTTTATAAAAAAATTGGAGTACTATTCTAATTAATAAGAAAAACTAAAAAGTTTAATAAAATGTATAAAATAACTAACAATGAACATGAAATTGCAAGCATCATCTACTCTAAAATTACATATATTTCCCTTCTATTTCAAAAATCAAACCAAGCTCTTAAAATTAAGTCATATGCCTCATGTCAGTCTTGTTCTCCCTTCTTCCGTAGACACGTTCAAACAATTGTGGAGAAGTAGGTGTCTTGCCCAATTTCTCATGCTGAAAATAAATAATAAATTCTATGTTTATAGTTTGAAAAGAATCTTGATTGGCATACTCTTAACAAAATAAAACGTACATCATGCATACCGATCAATCTCCTATTCAACACCTCATTCACTTTCATGTTTACTATCAGGCTTGCATGGGGCTCATAATGTACACAAGGAACATTTTGTCTCATGATATAAATGAGCAACCTATTTTATCCTGTCCACTTGATTCTATACAACCAATTCTTTAACATACATTTGGATTGGTTATTTAGTAGAAAAGGTAACGTGAAGCTGAGTTCGGAAATAGTCGTTTTGAAGATCTTGTAGTAAGCTACCGCAACAATTGGTATAAGAGCTTGAAGTTGGTGGACTCGGCTTAAAAAAATATTAGAAAAAATGGCAGAAACAAACAGAAAACAGAAACGCAGAAAATGCCCAGTTTTTTTCAAAACAATCAAACCTGTAAATCAGATTTTCAGCCAATCCAGTGGTCGGTTAGTGAAACAGAGACCACCCTCCTTATTTTTTTGATCAAGCCATATTTTAACATATTAAACCACAGATCAAAACACATACGATTTTTGATCAAACATCAGAGTACCTAATCCACTGGAGATACCAGGGTTGGAAGCTATTGTAGAAGCACAAATTCAGGATGACTAAGGTGATGTATTAAGAGTCAAGATCTAGTGTTAGGAACACGCAGTCCGGGAGGGCTAAGGTATAAATTAGGAATCAAAATTTGTTTTGAAGGAGCACACCTCCAGTAGGATTAAAGCAGACTGCATGAATTGAAGTCATAAGTTTTACAAGGTAGATGGGTCTGGACCGTACTGTAAGTTTGCTTCGATTTGTAGTGGATTAATGACTCACTTGATTAGTCAAGAATCTAACTTTAGTAGTTAGATCTTGTTTGTTGTTCCTAATCAAGGGCTTGCGGCATCTAAGTTTTAAGTGACCTAATTTATCACAATTGTGACGAGGGGGAATGAATCTTGGAGTATTTTTAGGTCTCAAGTTTTTAACCTCAGGTCAAAGAAACCTATATTGCACAGAAGATATTTATCCTAGAGATCCTAAATTCTTAGACTTAACAGATGCGGTTACACTCTTATTTTTAGAAGATGAAGCAGTATGAGAAATTTTTACTTTAAAACCTAAGCCACTTCTATTCCTAACTAGCTTATTCAAACCTAATATGTTATCTAACTTCTTAGACCCACTATAAAAAGATCAAAGTTTGGCACTAGATTTTTTGAGATCATTCGTAAGATATTTAACCCTAACTTTTTTGGACTCTTTCTCAACCCTTAACTCATTCAATACACTAGTCAAAT
Source organism: Fraxinus ornus (assembly GCA_903798235.1). Lineage (NCBI taxonomy): Eukaryota > Viridiplantae > Streptophyta > Magnoliopsida > Lamiales > Oleaceae > Fraxinus > Fraxinus ornus. Next base: position 12,053 of record CAIGRF010329525.1, on the reverse strand, counting down.
CCTCAAGTTTGATTACTAAACTCTCATTTTCTAATGCAAGATCTTAAAGACAGAGCTATCAACCTTTTTCATCTTAAGGTAGTGCTCATACAACTAGTCATAAGCCTCTTGTAAATCCCAATCATCTTCTAATTCTTCATTTGAAGAGTCAGACTGCTCTATGTACTCATGTCTCACATTCTCCTCTACAGGTTCACTCTTAACCATAGAGGAAAATGCTATGAACTTCCCTCCCTCATTAGGATTGGAGTTCTTTGATTATAGGAGCTAGATTCATTATCATTAAGAATGGCATTCATAGACTTAACCTAGGGGTTTCTTATAATTCGGGCACTTAGATTTATCATGACCAAAATCCTTGTACTCATGACACCTAACAGACATCTTTCGGGCATCTCTAGCATCAATTTTCTCTCTTTTATATTTCCTAGATTTATTAGAGTCACCCTTATATCTCTTAGAAGGTCTCTTATTAAACCTAAACAATTCCTTAAATTTCTTGGCAAGGTAGGCCAGTTTCTCATCCTCTATGGTATCATTACTCTTATCACTGGTCTCTTCCTTTAAAGTGTTTAGGCCTGAAGACTTTTTGGGGTAGGCTAAACTTATATGTTTGGCGAGATACTAGTAATTCTTCTATCTTAATAGCTCCTTTCTTTATTCAATAGGAGTGACCTTATGTCTAAATCTCTCAGGTAGGGATCACATAACTTTTCTCACAATGTTAACCTAGGGGATTCTCTCATTCAGACTAAAACTAGAATTTACTATGCCATTCAACTTAGTATAGATTCAGTGTCCTTCATTCTAATCTCTTCGAACCTTGTCAACATCTACAATTTTGAGCTTTTAACGGTCTTAGTTCCCTTATGTATGGTTTCTAATATATTCCACGATTCTTTCGCAGTCCCACACATAGATACTCGTTTAAACTCTTCGGGAAAAATAACCATAAAAATGACATGGACACCTCTACTACTCCAATTACAATCAGCTAATTCATCTTTAATCCAAATAGAGATATCAATAGGTATAACAACACTAGCAACCATGGTTGATGAAGTGCTCCAACCCTTTTCCAGTACTAACCTAAATCTGTTGATCCATAGACTTCAAGAAAGTTCTCTTTCTTACCTTCAAATGGGGAAAATCACTACCATCAAAATAAGGAGAAACCGAAAATGACTGATTCATCTAGACAAAATTGGGCCAAGGATCAAGTTAGTAGCTCTAATACCAATTGATATATATATATAAAATATAACTTCACCTAGAGATATATAATGTTGAATCAATGAAAAGATATAAGTCACTTATTCATCATTTCTAGATGATCAAGTTTAATGTCAAATTAAACCCTAAGTGTCAATCAATTAATATACATCAAAAAAAGTAAAAGTAAAATCAACACCAAGAATTGGTAATGAAGGAAAATCCCTTGAAAAACTCTTTACAGGGATAAAATCCTCCGAACAAACCTTGCCAAAATGATCCACTAAAAAATATAACTTACAGTTGGTCCGATACAACTAAACCTTAGTATACTTTGACCACCCAATCTATAAATTACCGAAGAACCTTTTCAATTTTACGATCTGCACTTTCTAGAACTCTAGGCTTCTTTCTCCCTCCATGTGAATCACCAAGAATAAACCTTCGTTCCAGAACAACTAGAACTCGAAGTTGTATCTTCCCATCTTCTACATAATTCTGAAGGCTTATGGGAGAAGGTAAGGGTTTTTAGTGTTTGATCTATTGATCTTTTGTGTTTAGATCTTTGGTTCAATCAAGAGAATAATGGAATGTGTATTTGATCTGCAAATGATGTTCTTTTGTATGAAACAAAGGCTCAACAACTGGCAAAATAATGTTTGGAAATAATTTAAAGAATTGATCTTCTAGTTGAATCAAGAGATCTTTGGAATATATTTTGGATCTTTAATAATATGATATCTAACATAAAATAATGATTCAACACACTTTGGAACGGACCTATGCTTAGGTATTTATAATATGAAGTGCTTGGGGGTTGAATAGGATTGTAAAATCAACTTAAAATTGCGAACTAAGGTTTTTCTCATGGATATGCTACTCTAGTGGACCCCCTCATGCCTATTGAGCTGCAAATCTAGTGCTCGAGTGCCAGGGTTGCTCTCAGTGAGCATTGCTTCTATGTTGGGTGCTCGAGCGTGGCATGCTCGTTCGGCGAGCGATTTTACGTCGATTTTTTCTCCTTGATCCATATTTAACATTTTTGAATTCTTCATGACCTATACTACCAACCCCCAACTATCTTGACTTTAATTACAACTCAAGAACTCATGATTTTGAAGACGAGAATAGACAATTATAATTATGACCTAACACTTAGTTTTTAAGTGTTATTTTGCATCATTCATAAATAGCTAGGTGGTATCTCTCTATATTTTGTATCCGTATTATAGTTTTTTTGTTTAAATAGTAAAATCTTTAAAATTCATCTGGTTTCTATTGTGTTGCTTTATTGTGGTTATTGAAGGGGCCAATGATCCCATTTAGTTGCAAATGTTGTATTTGAGATAAGTTGCATGGTTAGTGCAAATTATAAGGAAGATAATGAGGAAGACTTCTTAAAAATAAGTCACAGTAAGATGCATATTTAGTTGTCTTGTTAGTGGATAACCATAACGAGAGGAACTAGATGCATAAGCTTAAGTGATATAGACAAAGCCTTTGGTTGCGAACTCTGGTGGAAGTTCACAAAGAAAGATTACATATGGGGTTGGGTTTCAATTTCAAAATAGTGTATCTAAACATCGAAGTCAAAACTCACTATTTTGGAAAAGCTAAAAATTGGAGTTTCTATTGAGCCTCATTTGGTAAAAAATTCTTGCAGGCCTTGTTTCAGATTTCGTATGTTATGGAGTTCGCAAATGGAGATAAATCAAACTAGGTAAAACTAAACAATGTATTGCAGTCAATTTTTTGATAAAGTGAAAGCAATCCCAAAATCTTCCCAATCTGATGAGTTGACGAACGTTAATTCTTGTGGCATGTTCACAATTCGGTCATATTATGAGCCCTTTATAGTTATTTGTACTACTCAAGTTCCTTATAATTAGATATTGAATCGATCAATTCCTCCCAAAAGTTTAATCTATATCTGGACACTATTGAAAACAATTGCGTTCCAATTGATGATCTACGATCAAGAAGAAACTGGGAGTATATCTGGTATCTATCAGTTGTACTCATGATAAACCCTAGCACATGTCTTCTTAAATGGAAAGGTTGAAAGAATTGTTTATTTCATTGATGACGCTTGCAATAAATACACACCATTGATGATAGAAATCTTATCAACAAATTTCATGTACCTAGATATGATTTTCACGTCCTAAACTCATAGTTTGGATGTTCAGACTACAGCAAGAAGGGAAATGCTTTTTTCTTCTTTAAATGAGAGAGTATTTATAGATGGTAATTGAGTCATTTTGAGATGATGACAAACGGCGGCTCTTTATTAGTTCTTATAATAACTGATTTAATTAAGAATCACGCTTTATTGATGCCCATGTGCTTTTCATTGATAGTCAGTAGCCAGCACAAATTAGGGAAATGGTTTGTAAGCTTTATTCGAGCCTTTTGTATTTTATTCTCCTTGCCCGCTCATTATAATCCACAAGTTGCTGGTTGTGATCGCAGATTGTATTTTTGTGCTCAACAAATAGTCCCCAAGTCCCATTTTATTATTTATATCAAATCAATTACTTTAATTGTACCATGTTATGCTCTGTGAACCAATTTGAAATATTTTAACTGAACTTGCTTCTTCTTGTTTATCCCAATAAGACTTGGGGAAAGTATTGCCAACCATTATCATTTTTTGTACGAGAATGGATTTTTATTTGAATTTTTCTGGGTTAGTGGCCCATGGCTTTCCTTGCGCGTGGGGAGTACGCAAGATTTTGGCACGTTTGCCTCGAGATCTCATTAGTCGTTCGTTTATTTTTCAACGATTATGATTATTATCATAATATTATAACAGCTTATACCCCCCATCTGAATCACTTCACCACCTTATTTCTTTCAAGAAAATTTTTGGTCCAAGTGTATATTATTTCTTCATCCTTGTCCAACATCTTTCCTGCAATAATTCCCAAATCGATTCTCATAGTATATCTAGCAACTATGATTCTGCGAGTTCTAGTCCAAGAGGTGATACTTCTAGCACCTCTTTTTCTTGTGTAGAAGTTTTGTGGATTTATGTGTTCTCTTATAAGGCTGTCACCCATTCGGGTATGTGTGTTAACCAAAGGTTTTTGGTCAAGTGACAAGTTTTCAACCCAGGGTTGGGGTATGTAACGAGGTAGGCGAGCCCTCTAATATGCTGGTTGCCCTTAATGAGAGTGGTGGAAATGTTTTCGAGGTTCCAGAAATTTTCAACAATCTTTCTGAACATGTTCCTAATGATATAAAGCTATTACTTCTTAGACAGTTTCAAAAGATCGTCTGCGCCCTAAGCCATATAGCTATTCATAAACATTCAATGAATAAAGCTTGCTCATTAAATATAACTCATTCCCAGCTTGCTACAAATGGGTGGGCCCAGTTGGCCTGTTCTTTTTTAATAAAGGGATGTGCGGGCCTACGGGGGAAATTTTTGCAAAATATATTACGTCCAATGTACCGCCCTTTGCCATTGAAGAATACAACAAACCCTCAAATGGGTACTATTCCTTTTCTCTCGGCTTATCGCGGATCTGCCTAGAACTGGTAATATCCCAGCCCAAGTGTATAATTGGAAAGAGAGTTTTTTCTTCGTTCGAGGTAACTAGGGGTTTCACCCTAATGACCCCGATCCTTTGGTTGTTATGCCTCGAACTTATGGTAAGTTCTATGAATGTTAATTCATCACTTTTTTTTTTCATTTAGATTTTTTTATGTTTTAACTATGGTGATTCGGTAGCGAACCACCTTTTTTAGCTTACAGTCGTGCTCTCAGCAAGCTTTGTGCACCAATAGCTCATGTCTTCCATTTACCTTCTAATGTTTGCGAAGCTGAGAGGCTGCTGCATCTCTTCAATTCTAATTTTTACAACCTTGGTGTTCAAACGACCATGGGTGAGTCCTTGTATTGATTTATTTACCTCTAATTCTACACATTATAGTTGACCAATTTTTTCCTTCCTTCCCTTTTTTTTATAGTGCGGATTGATTTTGATGTGAACCCTTTTAAGAGTCAAAGAATATCTTTGCCTAAGGATTTAGGCTCCAGTGAAACTGGAGGAGCAAGCTATTTTCGTGTTGGGGATTCGATCACCCAAGTTATCCCTTCGCAAGGGTCAGGACTATTGCTGATGTTTTTGTTAGGTCCAATGTAGTAATTGGCATGTTTGTGATCAAAAGGAGTTTTAATTGAGCACTTGTAAAAAATCAAGGACTTGGATGCAATTTTGTATAGATGAGTTAGGTTAGGGTTAGAGGTTAAAAACAAGGAAAAAGCGGCGTCGAAATTTCGATAAACTGTTGCTATGACTTGGCTCGAGCGGCAAACAGAAACATTGTCACCCACCTTTCTCCTCGCTGTCGCTCAAGCAACAACTCCTTCACTTGAGCGACATACTTATGTGGCCAGACCTAATTTGTAAATTTGAAGAGTTTTACACGGCCCATAACATCTAAGCGTCCCCAACTATAAATACAAATGTCTGGGACGAATTTGAGGAGGTTGCTTCATTGTGCTACAATTGCAAAATACTTTCATATCATTGTTTGTGAGATCTAATAGGCAAATTCATTGATCGATTCATCCACATCATTCTTGTGATCCAACAACCAAGTTTTAGGAAAACATCAAGATTCATTAATCCAAAACTCATGGCTTTCTTTACACTTTAAGTAAGGGATTCAAGCGTAGGAAGAAGAACAAGAATAATGGATTCCTGGGTATCCACTTGGAAGAGACGGGTGCAAAAGATTGTAAGACTGATATAGCAAATCTTGGTTGAAGATTGTGAGTCTGGAATTTACAGCGGATCTTGAAAGCTACAGGAGGTAGATCAGGAGATCTAGCAGGTTGGCTAAATAGTATCTATGGTAGCAGATCGTGAGTCTGGAAGGAACTACAGATTTTGGAGTTGCAGGGTTTGCAACAGCTAGTGGAACTAGCTAGTTTCGAATTGAACTGTAACCCATATTGTTTATAGTTGACTTGATCCCGTAGTTTTTACCTTGTTGGGTTTCTCTGCCATCAAACTTTGTGTTATTTATTACTTTCCAAATATTACAACTACGGTAATTTAACTTAGAAAAATTGAATTGTATACTTAGCCATCTAAAAATTAATTAAAAATGACTTGTCGCTTTAATTAGCCTAATTACACACATAAGGTCGTTCTTAAAAAGTGACTTGTTAGTTATTAAAATACAATATTTGACTTGTTAGTTATTAAACTATGATATTTCAGTTTTGATTCTATGGTCGTTCTTAAAAATTACGTATTTTGCATTGTCCATCGATACTAGAAAACTTAAGGAAAACAGAAAGAGTCAAGTGGATCCGAGAGAAGCTTGTTCCCAAGAATTTTTTCTTCCCTTGATGTTAGGTCTTTGTTTAGGTTTTCCCATCATGATGAGTTGGATTCAGGGGTTTTATGCTACTTTCTTCCTTTTGTCACTCGGATTACTAGGTTATGTTGAGTCTATTTTAATTAATTCTTGGAAAAACTGGCTAAGGACTTTACTCCTGCATAAAGGTGAGAATTGATTAACGCTCATATGCTGCGAGCAGCAGTATTATTCCAAGACCAGCAGGCAGAATATGAGCTTTGTATTATACGAGTCAACAGTTTGAATAGGAAGGTATAATCCTTGGAAGAAGAATATAACATATTTCGAACGAAGGTGAATGTGGTTGAGGAGGAAAAATCACAATATAAGAACTTCTGTCGAAGCGATAAGACATGAACTATTCTTTTAGCTGATATTAGGAAACTTCCTTCAAATTTAATGTAGACTTGATTAGACAATCGAGCCTATTCCAAATGGATAGACTTTGGAACTACAAAGCTGAAATAGGAACTCCAAATGACTAAAATTGATTATTTCCTTACAACAATATATGGTACCTAGGCGCAAGATGAACTAATTTTACTCCGTATAAGGTTAGATAAAATTATGTAGTTCGATCTTAACAACACCTAGATGGGGGTGAATAGGTGTAAATACGAAATTTATTAATTTTAATTAACTAGCAACAAGTCACCAATTAATTATCTCTAGATGATTAAGAAAACAGTTCAGTTGTCCTATGTTTGACCGCATAATATTAAAACAGTAACGAAAGCAGTAAATAATGCACGATATGATGATGGAGAAACCCTAAGGTAAAAACTTTAGGCATTACTAGTCAACAATCCACTATAAACGATATTAAACTTACAGTCTACTAGACTAGATGATGACATGTACTATGTGATCTCCTAGATTATGTGCTCTTGCACCAACTCTCAGTTGTAATTTCTTTACGCTCTCCTGCACTAACTCCTAGATTTGTGAAAACGTCTATCTCCTCTGGATTCACGAAGAACACTGCGTTCTTCAACGACTGGAACTCCAGTCACCTTCCCTTGATCTTCAGAAACTCTGATAGATACGGAGGAAGTAGCAGTTTGATATTTGGATTTAAGATATGATATTTTTCTCACCGCTAAGAACAATATACATTGAAGTATGAAGGTTGAAAGCTTCAGAGGATGGAAAGATTATGGAGGCTATATGTTTTCTCAATAATCAACCTTAGAAAAATCGTTCCGTGGCTTTTGGATATTTATAGGTAGGTTAGGAAATGAATGGGCTGAACAAAAAACCTTTAGAAACGAATTTAAAAAATTCCCGAACAACACTGTCGTTCAAGCGAGGGTCTAGTGACAGTCAAGCGACAGGTTTTCGCTCGAGCGAAAGCGAGGCCACAGTCTAGCAACGAGGTTTCTATTTTTGAAGCTCGAGTTAAACTTTAGCGACAGTGTAGCAAAAATCCGCGTTGTTTTTCCTTCTTTTCCATTCTCGAACCCTAGACCTAACATACCCAACTTTCACTAATTGCACACTGCTCCTTGACTTTTTACAACATATCAATTATAGCCCTTTTTGTTCACAAAATAGCCAATTACATTAAGTACCAGACAAAACTACAATCTAAGTCATGGCAGTATTTAAAAAGATAACATACTCAAAACAACTAACACAACTAATAATACACAACTAATAATTATCTTGAACGAAATCTACAATTCATTTTTAAGTACTTGTTTCCTGAACTAGACAACTCAAATACCAAGTGTAAAACGTATGTGAAACAGGATCAAGAATAAACATAGTTCAAGCAGTTCAAGTGTAAAAGTGATTTAAGCAATTTGTAATTCATAGTGCACTTTTTAGTTTCGTTTTATAAGCTAAATTAAGACATAGTAACAATATAACCCAACATATACCAAAATGAAACATTGGCACTACTAAAACATCAAAAACTTAATTTAGAAAAACTGAAATTATATTATATTATATAACCACAATCAAAATTTTCCTATGTAGCTACATTTTGGCGTGTTTGTTCATTTTGGCCGACAGCTATATTTTGCATAATTGTAAATAATTTCATTACTTGTAAAATATAATTAATACAACGTTGTATTATTTATCAAAATATGTCAATGAAACAAATGAATCGTGATTTTTATTTATAAGTACTTTTCCTATGTAGCTACACTGAACTTTTTCGTTATGATGATTTGTAAATAAGGACAACTATAAACTCGTCCTTTACAGTTTGTAATTATGATGGGATGGACTTCAATTCGACTTTTCAACGAAGTAGCTCTCATATTTTCACCATTTCGCGGAAGGATAACCGTCGCCTTCAAATATAGCTTTGTTAGCAGAGAGAGTCATTTTAAAGCATCGTTTTTTCAACGGAAAGAGTCTTACCTTTAATGATATGAACATTGGCGGGATTAACCTCGTTAGTAACCTAAGTTTCATAGTAGGCAGAATGAGGCTCACCTATCAATTTTGTGTTCACAGAATTGCTACGATCGTATTTCATGCCCAGAATTGTTTTCATCAATTTCTTAACCATGCGTCCCCAGTACTTGCATAACTATCTTTACTAGATATATGCTTTTCAACATGTCTTTGACTGCATCGAATGTTTGCTTTCCTAAAAGAGGTTTTTCACGTATGTTTTCTTCAATTGTCAGGGTGTTTTTGATTAACAGAGCCCTTGGGACTGCTTTCCTTATGGCGTTGAGGTAGTACTCTCGTGCTACTATTGATATCCCCTGACCATGGCTACCCCTTTTGAAGTTTCAAATTTCAAGCATAGATTGTGGATAAAGGTTACAACTTTTTTGTTTAAAGGCAGGGCTTCCAAAGATCCTTTTTATACGAACCTACTATCCATAATTAGAGAGTCCATTGTATATGTGGAATACAATTGGCTCCTCACATATTTCAATGGCTACTATAATTTGTCCTCCAGGGATCAGAGCATCTCAAATAAAATCATAAAGGGGCTCAATCGTAGGTACCTAGGTATGATCAACTTGCATTTGGTTAAAAGCGATTCCAAATAATATGTTAACAGATGTCCCATTATCGACAAACATACGACTAAGGCCATTGCGAGCTATTATATACTACTTCCTACTTATTATCTTTATAAAAGTTATTGGAAGAGATACAGGTTATGGGTTACTACAAATTAAGAAATTCTCTAGTGTGGGCTTCTTAGCAGCTCAAACATAATTCTTTTGCATGTTTGTTGTCTCCTCGCCAACATACAATCCTCCAAAAATAGTATGGATCTCTCTCACTAAAGGTCGGAAGTGTTGGTTGCCTCTGCAAGTGCTCAAGAGGAATCTGTATGCCTTGATCTACCTCCGCGACCTCGTTGTCTAGTACTTGAGTATGGAGGCTTTCAGTTGTTAAAACATTCTTGTATCCCACCTTGCTGACTTTGCAGGTTTGCCATCCTAATTACTTCATAGCACTCACCTGTGTCATGGTCCCTGCTACAATGAATTCTACAAAATTTTACCTTTAGGTTTATAAGGGATGGAGGTGCTTAGCTTGCTACTTGCGTGGGAGAAAGAATGATCACATGTACTTTTCTTTGTGATCATTAAGGCATATGTACTAATACTTAGGCAGTCTAGGGACATATGTCAAGATTTTTTCCATAAGAACTGCTCCTATTTTACCTTATTTCGATTCTCTATCTTATTTTCAATCTGGATCTCATTTTGTATCAAACTTATCAGCTGAGGCTGGTTTCTTATTACGGACATACCACCAGAAGGGAGCATCTATCAGTAATTTGTTATCGAGCCTTCTCATCTGATATCGTTTACAAGCGATCAGTTCAGTACTGAAATGCACAAAATAGCTTTTGAGGGAATCGTCTTCCTCCTGTTGCATTTAATTGAGCCTAGTAGCATGGGCTTGCCCCATCATACATCTTGTAAACATTCCCATGGAAGCTTCTTTTAACTATGGCCAACTTCGAATCAAACCTAGTGGTAACTTGCTATTCCACCATTTGGCATATCCATCCAAAATGAGATGAAAACCTAGACTCTTAAGTGCAGGACTTGCTTTCTTCAGTTGCATTTGTGTCATGTACTTACACAAATGGCACATAGGATCTCATTTGTCGCTGTATTTATGCATAATCGGACTAATGAATCTCTCGTGGACAGGTTCATCCTTGATTTCCCTGGAAAATGGTATCATACGACCGTGTAGGTAGGCCCTTATATTCCTCGTCCAAAGGAATATTATACTAGGAATTGTATAGACTTTCAACTCTCCGACCTTCTTAGTGAATGTTCCTCCTATCTTGTGTAACCTCCTCTAGAAACCTTTCCTTGGCAGGCCTGCTCCTGTGCCGCTATTTAAATTGCTTTTTCGACATGCTGTCACTTGTTTTTGAAGCTTGCATGCTGCTATTATCATAGAAGAAAGCACTGTTAGCAAGATTAGTCTCATTTTCATCAGTTTTATCATGAGAGCCTACCTTTCTATTCTCTATCTTTACCCGTAGAGAAGCGTTCTCTATTGTAAACGCTTTCAAACTCAACCATTCTCTAAATAGTTTTGGTAGTGGACATTTTTTCCGTAAGCGGCGACACTATGTAGGAAAGATGCCAGCTTGCACTTCTACCAGGGTTTCTTCTTTTTTGTCTTTTAAAATTAGCATTGCTGTCTAGCAGACAGTAACTACACTCATCGACTTCCTTTTCTAATGTATTCATTTCCTTTTATTTCTCTTCAATCTGACTTATGATTTCAAGTCTCAAGAGCTTTGAGTGCTTTTTTTTTTTTTGCAGATATAATAAGATTTCATTGTCTTATTTGTTCATGTTTTCCCATAGACGTCGTCAATTTATTGATAATTGAAATCGAATAAATAAATCTTGCCCACCTAGTTATGATTTTCACTTCCTAAATATACTATCTAGTTTTGGATACTCAAATAGGAGCAAGAAGATAAATAACTATTTGAGAGAGATATTTGAATTGCATCCGTTCTTCAAATGAGGAGGTATGTATAGATTTTCCTCTAAGGGTTGGGGTAATTGAGTCATTTTGAGACTTATAATAATTAATCAGTTAAGAATCATGCTTTATTCATTGGTCTATGTGCTTTTCATTGACAGCTTGTAGCCATCATGATTAGGGAAATGGTTCATGATTACGCCCAAAAAATAACGTGGTAGTTGTAACACAACTTTGTGGTGTCAATTCCACATGGGAGTGGAAGAAATGTTCAAACGATAAAAAATGATGGATGTTCTCTCGTTTGTGAAGTAGAATTTATTGTTCGAATAAAATTAAGAATTCAATGTTTGAAATAATGAAATTAAGATCAATGTTTGGGGGCAGTGATGCATCAAAATTTCCTCAATTGGATTAGATCATTCTCATCAATTATTCATTCTTATAACTCAATTAGAGGCTTTCATCCCAATTCTCTAATCGGAATAAATGATGTTACAAATCAATTTAATTCA